>JABSTQ010005364.1:0-25511 GCA_013358835.2 Ixodes persulcatus
CCGGTGGGCTCAACATCAGATTAGTTTTTTTGAGACAGAACCATATACTTGCTGAGCGGTAGTACACCCAAACGAATCTCAGACATATCATTTATAGTTCACTTAATTGAGAGGCCTGATGTAAAATGAGACGTCAATACTGACGCACCCCTTTTGCGAACATAAAATTTTGAAGGCCTTGTACCCCTCGCTAGATGGACAAGGGCACATGAATCCGTGGAGTGGACGAAATTTTTACCTTAACATCACGACTCAATGCCCATCCCCAGATATTTGACCACCACACTTTTAGAAAAAATATTTTTTTTAGAAGGCACCGAGTCATCGACCACCCTTACAGAAGCCTGAACCGAGCATACTCGTACCGTGGCTTGTTTGCTCCGAGCTGCCCCCTAGTTAACTCAGGCTGACAATTTTTTTTTTTAATGGAACCCACGTTTTTAGTTTCGGTTTCACTTGTTGAGGCAGGTGGATACTTTTGTAAAGCTTCCTTCCTATGCGCTTCAGAGTCAACGTATTTGCAATGGCCAACCCCCGGGCATTGATTTTGCACTCCTTGACGAATGCTGAAACTCATATAGGCGGGCAATAGCTCACCTTGAAAATACTTGCTCTTGGTGGCCGAGAACAAACTCGTGTTCCTGATTGGCAGCCATCTGCTGCCGAGAATAGCTGTAGATATCCGAAAGAACCCAGTCTTAGTCTAATACAGATGCTTTGGCCGGACAGAGACACAAAAGCCTGACACAAGACCACTATAAAGACGGGAAATAGAATGTCTGTGAGGAATGACACACACAACTCAGATAGGCATCAATCACCTCACCTTGAAAACACTTGCCATGAGCGGCAAAGAGCAAACTTCTGGCCTTGATTGGCTGGTGCTTGCCTCCAAGACCTGCATGTATAAGAAAGAACCCGGTCCTAGTCAAACTTGGGTGTTTTTGCAGAAGAGAGACAACGAAATACTAATGCAAGACCACTACACATAGGAAATGGTATCCAAGGGGAATGGAACACAAAACTCATATAGGCGGGCAATAGCTCACCTTGAAAATACTTGCTCTTGGTGGCCGAGAACAAACTCGTGTTCCTGATTGGCAGCCATCTGCTGCCAAGAATAGCTGCAGATATCCGAAAGAACCCAGTCTTAGTCTAATACAGATGCTTGGCCGACAGAGACACAAAAGCCTGACACAAGACCACTATAAAGACAGGAAATAGAGTGTCTGTGAGAAATGAAACACACAACTCAGATAGGCATCAATCACTCACATTGAAAACACTTGATATGAGCGGCAAAGAGCAAACTTCTGGCCTTGATTGGCTTGCCTCGAAGACCTGCAGGTATAAGAAAGAACCCGGTCTTAGTCAAACTTGGGTGTTTTTGCAGAAGAGAGACAACGAAATACTAATGCAAGACCACTACACATAGGAAATGGCATCCTAGGGGAATGGAACACAAAACTTCATATAGGCGGGCAATAGCTCACCTTGAAAATACTTGCTCTTGGTGGCCGAGAACAAACTCGTGTTCCTGATTGGCAGCCATCTGCTGCCAAGAATAGCTGCAGATATCCGAAAGAACCCAGTCTTAGGTCTAATACAGATGCTTTGGCTGGACAGAGACACAAAAGCCTGACACAAGACCACTATAAAGACAGGAAATAGAGTGTCTGTGAGAAATGAAACACACAACTCAGATAGGCATCAATCACTCACCTTGAAAACACTTGCCATGAGCGGCAAAGAGCAAACTTCTGGCCTTGATTGGCTTGCCTCCAAGACCTGCATGTATAAGAAAGAATCCGGTCTTAGTCAAACTTCGGTGTTTTTGCAGAAGAGAGACAATGAAATACTAATGCAAGACCACTACACATAGGAAATGGCATTCAAGAGGAATGGAACACAAAACTCTTATAGGCGGGCAATAGCTCACCTTGAAAATACTTGCTCTTGGTGGCCGAGAACAAACTCGTGTTCCTGATTGGCAGCCATCTGCTGCCGAGAATAGCTGCAGATATCCGAAAGAACCCAGTCTTGGTCTAACACAGATGCTTTGGCTGGACAGAGACACAAAAGCCTGACACAAGACCACTATAAAGACAGGAAATAGAGTGTCTGTGAGGAATGAAACACACAACTCAGATAGGCATCAATCACTCACCTTGAAAACACTTGCCATGAGCGGCAAAGAGCAAACTTCTGGCCTTGATTGGCTTGCCTCCAAGACCTGCATGTAAAGAAAGAATCCGGTCTTAGTCAAACTTCGGTGTTTTTGCAGAAGAGAGACAATGAAATACTAATGCAAGACCACTACACATAGGAAATGGCATTCAAGAGGAATGGAACACAAAACTCTTATAGGCGGGCAATAGCTCACCTTGAAAATACTTGCTCTTGGTGGCCGAGAACAAACTCGTGTTCCTGATTGGCAGCCATCTGCTGCCGAGAATAGCTGCAGATATCCGAAAGAACCCAGTCTTGGTCTAACACAGATGCTTTGGCTGGACAGAGACACAAAAGCCTGACACAAGACCACTATAAAGACAGGAAATAGAGTGTCTGTGAGGAATGAAACACACAACTCAGATAGGCATCAATCACTCACCTTGAAAACACTTGCCATGAGCGGCAAAGAGCAAACTTCTGGCCTTGATTGGCTTGCCTCCAAGACCTGCATGTAAAAGAAAGAATCCGGTCTTAGTCAAACTTCGGTGTTTTTGCAGAAGAGAGACAATGAAATACTAATGCAAGACCACTACACATAGGAAATGGCATTCAAGAGGAATGGAACACAAAACTCATATAGGCGGGCAATAGCTCACCTTGAAAATACTTGCTCTTGGTTGCCGAGAACAAACTCGTGTTCCTGATTGGCAGCCATCTGCTGCCGAGAATAGCTGCAGATATCCGAAAGAACCCAGTCTTAGTCTAACACAGATGCTTTGGCTGGACAGACACAAAAGTCTGATACAAACCACAAAAAGCAGGAAATGGTGTCTGCAAGAGATGAAAACAGACCCAGGTGGAGAGGCTCATTCTGTTTCACCCTAGTCAAATAGTGTAGCTCATTTTGCTAAAACAAATTAACAATGCATATTTGCTAAAAAAAAGTATAATATCTCTTTTGCCTCATTTAGCAGAGTTTACTGCCAAGGGTACCTGCACACCGGAACAAGTCACACTTAGTCACAGTTTTTTTTCTTTTCTTTTGATGAGCGACAACAGAATCCTAAATGGGTGATGAAACAAAATATGAGCCCAGCAAGACAGGCTAGGCCGACAAATGAGGTTCTATTCTCGGTCACTTGTCATATTTGGTGGGAAAAGTAAAGTAAATTAAAAAAAGGCAATCTCTCTTGCAGCCGACAGCTGCAAACGAAATTCATCTACCTCGATAAACGACCTGGAAATAAAATTGGGGGGTGGCCGAGTGGTTTAAGGTGTCAAATTTCAAACTTACAGACTGTGTAGTTCTGGTTTAAGTCCTTCTGGTGTATATTTTTACACCTATTGATTATATATAAATTGTTTTCTTTTCGATTTTTGAGACACTAGCACATAATTTATATGCTAATTCACCTTTAGAAGCGTTTTAATTATACTCCACGGCTTCCTATACTCTGTTTCACCTTATGATGTACTGCAGAAAAGGCCACGAGCACGAGCTCCTTGCTCTGGGGCAGATCTCGGCGGCACAAGCTCTCGTGCATTAAGGACAGCTACCAACGCTATGAGCTCACACTTCTAGCCTCCGCTGCGGTACAACATAAGGTGAAACGGAGTATAGTGCTCGTAATAAATTCTCAGTAAGAGCGGCTTTCAATTTTTTTTTTTTGCTCTCGCTGCTGCTTGTTTTCTCACCCTTAAAATGCTGACAACTCGACACAAAAGTAATAAAAAATGTGTTTCAAATGTGATGACGATCAGCATTTCCAAGTTGTACCCCTTATGGTGGCATGGTCGGGGCTTCATGCCCCAACCATGCCACCATACCATACCTGAGTGCAGTGACGAATGGTCCCAAGTGCTGCGACTCGACCGTACATGGCCTTACGGTGTGGTTCAACTCATGCAGCACTTGTGCTTCGTGATGAGCCAGTGAGCGAGGTGTGACCTGCTAGAGCCGTGCAAGCCACAGCTTTACAGCCTGCAAAGGGTGGGAAGATGTGCCTCCCTTTGCAGAGCTTGCAATAGCTCACCAAGAAGCTATTACAAGCACTAGGGAGCCACAGAGTATGAATAAAAGCACTTCACGTGGGCTTGAACCTAGAGCTCCACTGCACTTGATTTCAGTTCCCTAAGGCCTGCGTCAGATGGGGCAACTTTTCCAGCAATTTTGAGGTTGCTGGCGGGTTGTTCCCTAGGTTTTCTCAGATCAGCACGAATTGCTGAGATCGGGTTTGACTCGAAACGGACGAGCAACTTGAACAACTAGGAGAAGTGTGAAGCGGCAGCAGCCAATCAAGGACGCAATATTTTCACGTGACACCCCGTGGAGGTGATGATGACAGCTAAAGACTTGCCTCTGGTTTGAAATAGATCGTTTTTGGAAATAAACTGTTTCAAAAAGATGAGTTAGTATTCTCAGCACAATTTAAAGATACAAAAACATGTTTTTTTTCGATATAATTGTGCATCTAAATAGTGCAAGAAAAATAAAATTTCATGATGATGATGGCAAGTCGTAGTAATTCAGTTCCTGCGTGTGAACTCGGGTGGCCCATGTTGCTGGTGTTGCGACATCAAGTTGCAGGCTGAAATTGCCCCGTCTGAAGCGGGCCTTATTGGCCCGCTTCAGACGGGGCAATTTTACCAAGCAACGAGGCCCCCTTCAGACGGGGCAATTTCACCCAGCAACTTGACGTCGCAACACCAGCAACACGGGCCACCCGCGTTCACACGCAGAAACCGAAGTGCTACGACTTGCCATCATCATAATGAAATTTTATTTTTCTTGAACTATTTAGATGCACAGTTATATAAAAAAAAACATGTTTTTATATCTTTAAATTGTGCTGAGAATACTAATTCATCGTTTTGAAACAGTTTATTTCCAAAAACGATCCATTTCAAACCAGAAATAAGTTTTCAGTTGTCATCATCACCACCACAGGGGTGTCGTGTGAAAATATCACATTCCTGATTGGCTGCTGCCGTTTCAAACGTCTCCGAGTTGTGTGAGTTGCTCGTCCGCTTCGAGCCGGACCCGATCTCAGCAGTTTGTGTCGATCTAGGAAAAGCTAGAGAACAACCCGCCAGCAACCCCGAAATTGCCGGAGAAGTTGCCCCGTTTGAAGTGGGCCTAAGACACCCCATTGTCTGGTACCGAAACCATTTTGGAACGTTTGGGTGTTTAAACGTCCTACTAACCTTTTTACAAAAAAACAAACAAACAAACAAACAACAACAACAGAAAAACACATTTCAGAGGGAAAAGTTATGGAAAAGGTATGGAAAGGGAATGTACCATTATGTTCAGCGAAGTTCGGTGACAAGACTCGGGACTTGAGCAGGAATGCCGTTATCCTTGGTGTGACCCCATGAGACTGTCTTGCTCCCTTTGCTGGGGCTTATGTAACTGAAGTACCTGTACGAAAAGTAGAAGAAAAACATGTGAATAACACTCATTATTCACAAGAAAATTTGTCAACATCCAAAATGACCCCTGGAGAAAATTATGCGAGGAAGTTTTCGGCCACGCTGGCCGAGTCACCTCTCGTAGCCAATGCTTCATTGCAACTTTAATTATAGTGAACAGTTATAGGGCATATTACCAACAAAGTGGAATTTGGTATTGTATGAAACTACAACACAAAACAGCAGTCTAATACAGTATGTTGAGGTACCTCTGAACAAAATCCAGGGTTTCATGGTGCGTCCTTCAGATACCTGATGTTGAACATGAAATATGTGCACCGAGGAGTGAGCAAACACTGACTTCCAATGAGTCTCAAGCACCAGCGACATGTCGACAAGGAGTGCAATAAGTAGAAAAGGTCGTCTAGAAGTGTGCAGCCAAGATGAAAAAGCAAGATATAACGATATCAGAATAAGATCACACAAAAAAGGCTCGTTGTAGTCATCTACAATCTAGGCACAGTGATGAGTCGACCGACGTACAGCCGCGATTCACTTTGCGTTGATTGAGGTGAAACATGGTCAATGAAAAGATAAAAAACGAGTTTTTTTTTTTTTACACAATTTGCTTTGCGCAGTTGGGCGGCGTCACAAAAATCTGACTCACTCGCTAGCGTTTCTCAACTTCGTTCGGCGCCAGTCGGCACCACAAATCGGTGGTCGGCACTCGTGGACTAAACGGGAGGAAAAAAGTACGAGCTCAGAGCCGAGCGTCGATCGTGACTTTCCTAAAGAGAAGCTCCGGTAACACTTCGGCGACTCGTCAGCTTCAAACAACGCCTCTTCGAACGAGCCCGCGAATCCACTGCGTCAAACGGTCGCGGCAGAAAGCACGCCGGAAGGAAGGCGGCTGGAGGCTGAGTATCCGAAAGAGACGCGGCGCTGGTTTTTACGACTATTTCGTACATGAGCTAACAAGATAGCAAAGCTAGCCGAGTGTGAACGCTGACTGACGTTACATTGGAGTACACGCAGTCGAAACGACGCCTGCAACAGAGCACAGCGGCACAGCTAGAGGCTTTCAACAGGGGACACGCGTTCAAATAAGCTGCGATTTCAAAACTTCATGTCTCCTTTCTGTCCTTCGGTGTTTACTTTGATCCGTGTACACCAAAGCACTCAATGCTGCAAGTAATAAAGTCGTGCATACGTACCTTTCGAAGCGATTGAAAGTGTGCTGGTTTCGCTCCACTGCGCAGTTGCACTGGTTGCACGCTCGGCGGCTCGGCTTGGCGGCTCTCCCGCCGCTCCCGCCGGCTTGGCGGCTTGGCCAGGCTTGGCCTCGGCTACAGCGCAGGCTCGCGCCCTTCGAACAGAGGAACTGCATCCGGAACGCGAACTGGCGCGCGCGCGGGTTGACGATGGAATCATGGAAACTCATCTAAAAAAACGAGACTGTGACGTATCGTTTGATAGCGCCAATGCACGTATTTTTCACGTCCTTTTTTTATACAGTGTGTGAATTTCGCGAAACAGGCGACGAAGAGTGGTGGGTGAAATGTGCTCGCATGTTGTCGTGGATTTTGTGTACGACGTAGGATTACCAGAAAGGTGGGTAAATATCGATAAATGCGCGTAAGAACTACATGCACGTGTCCTGTCAAACCTATTCACCCTCATTATTTTATCGTCCGAACTGACATTGTCGCGTATCGCGTTCGATTTGGGTCCCAACACCGATAGTTTCTTCTTGTATTGCGATGTTGTGTTGCAACATCGAATTGTATCGCGGTACGTTGGATTTATCGTTCGGCGATCAACTTTTGTTGCATTACAACAACTACAATAAACATTTGTTGGAAAACGATCACTTCAATAAGCACGTCGTTATTGGGCTTTCTCATTGAAAGGTAAGTCGCGGGTGTTCCAGCTAGTTATTCTGAATGGTTTGGTGGTTGTCTAGCATTTCAAGCGCGCGAGGCTGTGTATACATACTTGCACTGTCGATCAATGTTAATGTGTTCGCAACGCAGAGCGTTTGTGTTCCGTGTGTATCCCCACCCAATATCTTTCTCTCGCGTATTGCCGTATGGTAACTCGTGCTGTTTTACGTTATCATTCACGCGATGTCGTGTATGTGGGCATACCGATATCAACATGATGCTTTACGAACGCTCAATATTGTGTTACGTTTCCTCTCAATCCGCGCTATATGCCGACGTAATTCATGTTGGTAACTTGGAATTCGTTCTGAGATATATGCACGCGATGTCATATTGTATTCTCCTTTGGGCCCGTGGTCGACAACCGATATTTATATATCGTGTGGCCGTACAGTATGTCCGTGTCGGTCACCAATATGCACGCGATGTCGTATTCTTTTCCAATAACCGCGCATTGTATCGGGGTATTGTGCTCCAATATAGTGTTGTATACCAATAACCGCAAATTGTACTCCAATATCCTGTTGTATACCAATAACCACACATTATGTTGGGATATTGTGCTCCAATAAGAATTCCCATCGTGCGTATTGGGTTTATCGGATAACAATAAGTTTTTATTGGTTTCCATCAACTTCATTGGAATACAATATTTCCAATAAGCCGAGTTCATATTGGCCTTTTTCAATAGGGAGGAAGTATTTTCAAGACGAGCTATTGCCCGCCTATATGAGTTTTGTGATCCATTCCTCTTGGGTGCCATTTCCTTTGTGTAGTGGTCTTGCATTAGTATTTTGTTGTCTCTCTTCTGCAAAAACACCCAAGTTTGTCTAAGACCGGGTTCTTTCTTATACATGCTGGTCTTGGAGGCAAGCACCAGCCAATCAAAACCAGAAGTTTGCTCTCTTGCCGCTCATGGAAAGTGTTTTCAAGGTGAGTGATTGATGCCTATCTGAGTTGTGTGTTTCATTCCTCACAGACACATTATTTCCTGTCTTTATAGTGGTCTTGTGTCAGGCTTTTGTGTCTCTGTCCGGCCAAAGCATCTGTATTAGACTAAGACTGGGTTCTTTCGGATATCTGCAGCAATTCTCGGCAGCAAGTGGCTGCCAATCCGGAACACGAGTTTGTTCTCGGCCAACAAGAGCAAGTATTTTCAAGGTGAGCTATTGCCCGCCTATATGAGTTTTAGCATTCGTCAAGGAGCGCAAACTCAAAGCCCGGGGATAGGCCATTGCAAATATGTTTACTCGGAAGCACATAGGGAGGAAGCTTTACAAAAGTATCCACCTGCCTCAAAAAGTGAAACCGAAACTAAAAACGTGGGTTCCATTAAAAAAAAAAAAAACATAGTCAGCCCGAGTTAACTCTGGGGCAGCACGGAGAAAACAAGCCACGGGACGAGTTTGCTCGGTTCAGGCTTTTGTAAGGGTGGTTGATGACACGGTGTTTTCTAAAAAAAATTTTTTTTTCTAAAAGTGTGGTTGTCGAATATTCGGGGATGGGCATTGAGTCGTGATGTTAAGGTAAAAATTTCATCCACATCTCCGGATTCATGTGGCTTGTCCCCCTAGTGAGGGGGACAAGACCTTCAAAATTTTATGTTCGCAAAAGGGGTGCGTCAGTATTGACGTCTCATTTTACATCAGGCCTCTCAATTTAAAACGCATTATAAATGATATGCCTGAGATTCGTTTGGGTGTACTTCCTCTCAGCAAGTATATGGTTCTGTCTCAAAAGGTCTAATCTGATGTTGACCGCACCTCGGGTCTGCACCGTCAATTCATCAGAACGAGACCCAACCGGGACACTGGGGAGGAGCGGCGTAAGCAAGGGAGGCTACATATACGACAGCTTCTTGCTGACAAGAGGTGAAAATAGATAGATGGTGGGTGTTTCATTTGCTATGCCTTTTGGCATGCACATTCTGTTTGTTACGTTTTAAGATTTCTGCAGAGTTCAATTTCAACTATTGTAAAATACCGAGCATGCGCCCAGATCGCAGAAGCGCCTACACCCTTTTTTCGGAACGATCCGCAAATAAGCAAAGGGCACACCAGACACCCATCCACCTGTTTTCAGCCATGCTCAAAATATTAAAAGAACACATCAACTGCCCAGGTGCTGTGGCGTCCTTGCCACAATAGTGACGGTAGCGGAGCTGACAGATCCGTACCTGGCAAAAGTCATGGCGTGGCCTTTGGGAACCAGGAAATCGAGATTAGAGATGTAGCACAGAAATTGGAGGCAAGCGGCGAAGGTGAGCAGAGTTAACGGAAAACAAGGATGAAGGGGGTTCCGTGGTATGAGGCATCTATGTCCCGTGCATGTAATTTTGAGTGTGCTGAAGGCGGCTACTCAAAACAATTGTTACTTGTATGTAACTAATCGCAAATCTCTCTTGCAGTTTCCACGGCCCACAAGCCAGCGGGCGCCAGTTCGTTCTCGTTCAAAGGTGAGGATTCCATATTTTCTTGTTTGCTCTGAAGCAGCCAGACAAGCGGTGCGGCATATTTTATTGACGGAGCTCAGAACAACTGGGGACACTTTCACTGAAGCTTGTTTTGTTGCAATACACGCGTGTATTGCAGCAAAACAAGCTTCAGTGAAAGCTGAAGCTTTGCTGGTGGCGTCAAAACGTGTGCCCAGTTTTGTCAAAAAAGGCATATTATGTCACGCACATGTAAATTTGAATTTATCCGGCTTAGTGTGTTGCAGGTGGCTGGTCAAAGAAATTGGTAATTGGACGCAACTAATCGCAAATCCTTCAAGCAGTTTCCACGGCCTAAGAGCCAGCAGGTGCCAGTTTGTTGTTCCTTAAAGGTGAAAATTCCAGATTCCCAAAGCAGGAATAGTGAAGCCAGACGACCGGTACAGCATTTTTAATTGACAGAGCTCAGAACGACTGGGGGCTCCTGCATTGAAGATTATTTCTTTGTAATACTTGCGGGCCACATTGACGTGTTCCCAGTTGCGTCGCAAGAGGATATCTATGTCCCGCGCATGTAATTTTGAATCTTTCCGACTTAGTGTAGTTTACGTGGCTACTCAAAGTAACTGCTACTTGGACGCAACTAATCGCAAATTTCTCTTCCAGTTTCCACGGCCTACAAGCAAGCAAGCACCAGTTCGTTTTTCCTCAAAGGTGAGCATTCCAGATACTCTTGTTTGGTGCGAAGCAGGAATGGTGAAAACAGACGAGCGGATACGTATATTTAATTGACCGAGCTCAGAATGACCCGTGGCACTGGCATTAAAGCTTATGTTTCTGCAATCAACACAGACACAATTTTGAATCTATCCGGCTTAGTGAAGGATTGCTTCTTGTCGCGAACTAATCACAAATTCTTATCTTGCAGTTTCTATGTGGCTGCAGCCAGCACGTGCTGTTTTCATTAAAAGGTGAGGATTTCACATTCTGTATTCAAACATCAAGTTTTTAAATGAGGGTCCTAAACAATTAACTTTCTTTTGCAGTAAATGCCAGATCCTCCAGTTCAGGAATATGTTAAATATACTTGGTATGTAAAAGCCCAGTGTTTTGCTTCTTATTCATAATTTGACAACAGCAACATTGTTATTTCGTCACTCAGAAATACACACAAGGAGAGACTGCGTTGCAAAGAAATGTCGTGCTGAACGTGATATTACAACACGTATATAGTTTTACTGGTAGCCGATAGAATATATTGGATTCCAATATTTATAATAGGCTAAGTACACTTGAATAGTAAACCCTTATTGGATCCCCATACGACACATGCGGATCCAATAAGGGTTTATACGGTATGGGATTCCAATATTTTTAGCGTATTATGGATATTGGAATTCCATAGCAACCCCTTATTGTAGTATAATACAATACATGTAATGTTTTTCAATACACTATCCATATCGTATTATAATACAATAAAAGGATATTGTTTACCAATATCCATAATTCGCTGTTCATATTGGGGTTTTCCAATAGGGGTATAGGATTCCAATGTTTTTAGCGTATTATGGATATTGGAATCCCATAACAAACCCTTATTGTAATACAATACAATAAATGTAATGTGTTCCAATATACTATCCATATTGTATTGTAATACAATAAAAAGATATTGTTTTCCAATATCCATAATACGCGGTTCATATTGGGGTTTTCCAAAAGGGAAGGCATAACGAAATCTAAAAATTACAGACTGTAGGCGGCGCAATTTTCAGTCCAGCCATCTCAAGGTGGCTGCGTGCAAGTATGTTGATCTCGCGCGTGAGCGCAGATTTCTTCGTCTTCTACTGCTGCAGTGTGGCGCAGCAGGTCTACACACAGATTAGATGCATCCCTGAATGTACGGGGGAAGTTATATTGTTGTGTAGGTCTCTGGCGTACAGTAATATAACACTGTGCGTGCTGCGTTATAGGACGTAACAGACCTACACACGAGTTTAGTTTCTCGCCTAAATTTAGCGGGGAAATGAATTGGTGTATAGTTCTGTGACGTCCCTTAATACAGCGCGAGCAGTATTTCATTATGAGCCTGCTTGTCGCCCATACCCGCATATAGCGGTTATGCCGACCGCGATGCCGACGCCGCTTTATGCGGGAACAAATGCCTAAAAGCTGCGCTCTAAGACATAAAGACATGCATCGGGTAACTTTTGGATGGGAGGTGAGACGTAGGTTTTTTGTGTTCTGCTTTTTTGTGCGACGTTATTGTATTTCGCCTTAGCTGATTTCGCCCAAGATTTATTTATAAGTTTAGACTTCCTCGTTGGCATCCAGAAGGCAAGCACCTTCGCGCAGAAATCCTGAGTATGACATATATGTTAAGAGGTTAGTGAATATATCTTGCGGATTTCTTTTGGTTTTCAAATACACATGTTTTCTTGTACTAAGTAGCTGCCTTATCGGCAATCGCCAATGGAGCATACGAAGCTGATGCATAGGGTTTGTGATTATCAAATGATTAAATATATTTGCCTTATTTTAAGCACTAAAAATAGAACTTGAAATAAGAAAGAAACTCACTTGGTGTTACTAAATAATCCTAAATATGTCACTCGCAAAAAAAAACCTGACGGCTCGTTCAGCTTTTTAAAGCGTCGCGAAGATGCAGCCATTTCGAAGCAAATATTAAAAGGCCCTCAAGCCGCCTAGTTATAGAGTACCAGGGTGTCTGAGATTTAATTTGAAAAAAAAAAGAGGAACACTTGTTTGTCCTTTTGTAGATATTATTGTCACTCTCGGTTATTCACCAAGAATGCAACTTACGCTTCTGTGGTTTCGGTGCTACGCTGGCTGCAAAGACATTCAATAGTAAACAGAGAACTTAAGCGTTTGGTGACAAAGTAGTATACTTACTTGTAAGTATGTAGAGCACCGAAAGAATTCCAATAAAAAAAAGTTATTACGATTGCTGCAAGCAGCAACAACGTGTTCGGCACTATCCTGTAAAAAAAGTGACAGATTGTCAGAAAGTCATTGCATCGCATGCACGGTTCTATAAAACGATTCAATGCGCTTCACTCTAATGGTGAACTCCGGTAGTAGATCTTGAGAGCTTCCCGAAATCTGGAGGAAGCCGAAATTCCGCTCTGTGAGACACGCTCCAAATAGACGAGCGAAAGATAGACCTTTGAAACGATACGCCCGAGAGAGTCTGCCGTTCAAAATGGCCGCGGCTGGAACTTCACAAGCCGACTGAGATTTCCGAGGACCAGTCACTAATATCTCTGTTCAGCTGAGAAAGCATCACGCGAAGACCTGGCGTGTTATGCGTACTACAGAGTCGATGTCGCAAATAACGAAGGCGTCCGCGTTCGCCACCGGGCCGCATCGGAGAAGCGGAACTCGTACAGCGATCACCATCGGAGGCGCTCATATTTCTGGTGAGACTTTATTAAATGCAAAAAGGTTGGAAATTATCACCTGCACAATATTTGTCTAGTCTGTGCTCGCTTTTTCGCACGAAAAAAAAAGGCGTCATGCAGTAAAGAAAAGTAAACAATCGGTTGTGGCAAAATGAACACGACGAATGTAGCGTCTGGTTCCTCGGCTTTTCTGTTGTTCTTTTTTTCCGTTCTTCCTTTCAGAATCATAGAAGTCAGGGCTTACGATTTGACCCACTCCAGTCCCGCCTTTGCATCTCCGATCTAGGCGATATAGGAGCGTTCCCGTAGCCATGATCCCGCGTAAAAATTTGACGCGTCCGAACAGATCCGACTCGACCATCCCGAAGGTCAGGCGAGTTCGCAGCGCATACTCACTACTGAGTAAAGGGAGCAGAAGTAGCGCGGTTCTGACGACTTATGGCAAGCTCCATATAATGTTATATATATACTTTGGCGGGGTCGGCTTCGCTTCACGGTGTGGGCTCTGCGACAAATCTACGAGAGCAGGATGACAAACCTGAGTCGGAACTGCCAGCAAAAGATGATCACTCCAAAATGAGTGCTTCTAGAGCGCTCTGTTATGCTTTAATGTGGTTCACTGCGCCTATCGCTTATCGCGGCTGCGTATGCAGGATAACCGCTTTGTAACGGGGGCGTACACTCCGATTGGTGCCTATTGAAGCAGCTGCGACGACAAGCAAAGGGCTCTTTCTTGGTCCTGCGGCCAGAGAGTAAACGCTACCAGAGCCAGGCCAGCGTCTCCGAGCCTTCGATTCCCCGCCAAAAACGTAACAACGTAAGATCCCTGAGCGGAGTTCACCAGAAGTCAAAGCGCAGCCGACGCCACTACCTGAGAGAGCAAATCAAGCAACGTCAAAATTGCATTGTCTCGGCGCTCGTCGGCTTTGCGCGTTTGTCATCACCGACTAGATCAATAAGGCGCACTGAATGTGCCGTCGTCCTGCGTGTTCTTCTGTACACTCCAAAAACTCTAGAGTGTCGGCTCTTCCGCAAAGCACTTGGACGAGACAGTTGTTTCAATTTATGAAGGCCAATCGGTGAATGACGTTGCTGATAATAGGAAGTTCTAGAATACCGCATGAACAGTTTTTTGTTGCGTTTGTTACCCTTTGAGGGCTCTATATTTGCGTACGATATTTTTCGGAATTTGCGTGCATACGCAAAGATTACGAGGTATACTGCGCTGCGAAGTTACGCTGGACACGTAAACACGTAAACTATGAGACGACACTGTAGACAGTGTGATAGATATATATGATAGTGAATGTCATATGGTAGATATGGTAGAGAATGTTAAACAGCCCAAATCCAAGCTTACGTGAAGGTTCTTTGCACTCTTCAAAGGAAGATTCGTGACGCGCGGGAAGTTGGCTAAAGCCAAGACGACCTTCGTTAAAAAATGTCGGCTTCCAGGCTCCCGGTCGGCGTTACCGCGACGCTGGCGGCATCCTCATGGCTTAGATCCTCAATATAGGCGTGAATTCCCCTCCTACTGAAAGTGCGCCCCTTGGTGCACATCAATATACTTAAGGTATATTTAGTATACTCAAATGTCTACCGTTAGTCGGGCAGCGTATACAGAATATATGAAGTGGATGTAAAATGTAGGTGTAGACTGTTCTACAAGTATCATTGTAAATACAAAACTGGCACACTTGGGTATACCTTTTATGTATTAAGACCACTATCAATGCACTAAAATAAACTTGAGCTATTGCAGTATACTTATTGTATACATTGGTCAGATTTGTTTTCAAATTAACTTTAAACCCATCTCGGGAAGCTAGCTGAGTACGGTCTTGGTCACGAGGTATTCGGCGCGTCTGCTGTTGTGACGCAGGGCGGTAGGTCATTTGCGGCCCCTGATTCTCGCGATTATAAAATTCCCGATGCCTCCCCGTTAGCGGTGGATCTTGGGAGTTCCGCTAGTTACGGTCTCCGTCATGAGGTACTCGGCGCGTCTGCCGCTGAGGCGGAGGGCGAGCGGTCCTTTCCGGCACCGGATTTATATGGTTATGAGTATCCCTACGCGTTCACATTCGCGGTGGATCTCAGGAGGCCCGCTGAGTACGGTATCCATGATGAGGTACTCAGAGCGTCCGCCATTAGTGCGGACGGAGGAAGGTCGTTTAAGGCCCCTTCTGCGGGGATTAATTTCGTCAAGGCCCCGTATTCTTACGATTAAAAAGACCCCGATGCGTTCCACCTGCTGTGGTGGATCTCGAGAGGCCTGCTGAGTACGGTCTCAATCATGAGGTACTAGGCGCGTCCGCCCGCCGCTAGAGCAGACGGCGGGAGGTCATTTACGGCCCCGGATTCTCGCGGTTATGGGAACTCGGACGCGTTTCGTGCTGCGGTGGATCTCGGGAGGCCCGCGGTACTGCCTCATTCATAAGATGCTCGGCGCGTTCGCCGTTGGGGTGGACAATTAGGAAGAACTAAAGTAAAGTAGTACGACGGTGACTCATGTAATCAAACTAGAAATTACAATATCAATAAGGCCAATAATACATAAATTGGTTTTATATTACCTCAGTGTAATTGAAAGAGTTATCAGATGACACATTGACTGAATTAAATTCAACTGTGTCAAAAGTAACTCGATAAATTAAAATAGTAATAATTTGAATTGCGTTCATAATAAATCAGTTGAAAGTAACGTAACTAGAAGTAATCACTGGAGTCACCACAATGTGGATAAGGCATAGTTAAATCCCATTGAAACAAGAGTAAATCAAATTAACCAAAATAGTATTTACAGAGTCAATTGAGCTCATTACAATTATAAGATTGTCAACTAGACCCAAAGTAAAGTACACTGGGTCAATACTAGTAACTCGAAGCAATCGAAAGTATAACATAAATGGCGATTTCGCTTATATTTGGTGGCATAATACCTATAATTACTTTAAAAAACACGAATATGTCAATTAGCACTATTTAAAGTCAAATATATCACTAGCAATTCAAAGTAATAAAATTAGTTATATTTATACTAATTAGGCTAATATTAACTTAATTGGCTGAATATTCGCTCAAAATAGCAGTGTAAAATCAAGTTAATAATGAATCAATCGGTTAAATATCATCTGAAACTAATAAAAAAACAATCAAATGTGAATTAGGCCGAATTGAAATTTACTCGTCAAAAATAAACTGTTGTGATAATAATATATGTGAATTGAGATCATAAGAGATCAATTTGTGCTACAATAACTTGAACTAATCAAGACAATTGGCAATGTGTAAATTAGATTGACATAAACTTTATTCAGTTGATAGCAACTCAAAGTAATCAAGATAGTAATCATATAATGAATTGAGCTCATAGCAAATCAGTTGGTTTAATATTAGCTGAAATTAATCAAAAGTCCCCAAGATGTAAATTACAACGAATTAAAGTTTTACTTGAGCTCGTAATAAATCAGCAAGTTGAATATTTGATCAAAGTAATAACAAGAGAGATGATGATATTGTTGCAACCAGGTATATGGCACCCAGCATATTTCATGTATACTATATACAAGAGAAAGGAATATGTAGTGGACATCACTCGATGTAGCCACCGGACCGCTCGGTCTCCGAAGCTTGATGCTCGTGGTGTCTCGTTCTGTCTGCTCGCGTCGACAGGCTTCTTCCCTATCGTACCGGTAGCACCACTAGCTCGGCTGCTACAGATGTTACCCTTGGACGAGTGGCCTGGGCCAGGTGCGCTGTAAATGTAGAGTGGGTTGGAGCGCTGTTCTGCGACAAAGGGGTAGTAGCGGTGTTGAACTCGGTGGTAAAAGCAGGTTTTAGTCGCTCAAGGGGGGGGGGGGGGGGGGCATCTTTAGCAGCCGAGCTAGTGGTCGGACGCGAAAGTCCGACGTCATTGCAAGATGTCAACGCTTCCCCCATCAGAATGTATAGACAAAAATTCACTGATGTTGGGCCTTGACCTCCGACGACATTCCCAGTGGTTGTTCTGGGTAGCAGACGTCAGATACGCAAAAACTGGAGCAAATTTCCTTCGGAACTTTATCATCCGGTTGGACATGCCCCAAAGAAGACTAATGGATGCGACAGCTCAAGTCTCTGGTATTGCGTCTCGAGCTCCAGCTCTTAGCCCCACTTTCAGCAAGCCACCTTCCAATATTTTGCCAGTCTGCTCGAGAAATACCCAGACCTCATCGAGCCGCACGACATCGGCAAGGTACATAACCATGACGTTACTCACCATATCGTGACGACTTCTGTCCATTTCGGACCACGTGGACCCGAACCTGAAAACCTGCGGGTCGCATGGAAGGATTCGGAGTATAGGCTCTCGCTCGGAGTCGTGCGCTCGTCTCCTAGTCCCTGGACCCTGGTCGTCCGCTCTGCACATGGTGTTCAAAAAGAGCAGCGATTAGCGATCATACGGCGATTATAGGGCTCTGAACACAGCTGGAATTCCTGGCCAGTGCTTAATCCCAAACGTTCAAGTCTGCACTGCCTTTTTGAAGGATTCCACCATTTGCTCGAAGATAGACCTCGTTAAGGCTGACCATCAGATTCCGTTTGAAACTACAGACATCCTCAAGACGGCCATACGAACCCAACTAGGTTGGAACCAGCTTTATGGCGCCCAACATATTTAATGTAGAATATTTATAAGAGAAAGGAAACTGTAGTGGGTTCTCTGGATGTAGCCGCCGGGCCGCCCCGTTGCCGAAGCTTGATGCTCGTGGTGTCCTTTACTCTCTCATCGCGCCGACAGGCTTCTTTTTTATCGTTGCGATAGCACCACTATCTCGGCTTCTACAATGTCAAGTAAACCGAAGTAAACTTCATTGGGTCAATAGTAAGATAAAGTAAGTAAGAGTGATCATAATGGTAGCTTACCTGAGAATAAATCACTTGGTTGTATTAAACAACTCAAAGTAATAAAAAGATGCATATGTTAGTTAGATCGATATCATTTTGAATAGGTCGCTATAGTAACTCAAAGTAGTCAAAATGTCAATAATACTGATATAAACTCGGTTGCGCGACTACTTTATCGCTTAAAGATGAATAGGTAAAAACTAAGTTAATTGATGTAATTTAATACCAATTGAATGATTAAGAACACTGATTGATCAAAAGTAAGCGAAATCTTAACTGGACTTATACGAGGTCACATTTGTCAATATTAATCCATTGAATTCGACTGAGTAATGAATATTTTTGTTACGATGAAGTTAGTTAATTGTATCAACCCAAAAGTAATTTGGTGGTCAAATGAGCTTGTACTATGTTTTCAAATAATTCATCGAAGTCATCGCGAGAGTAATAAGCAAATATTGAACTTTAATTTTGTAAATTGTGTTATTAATACCTTGAAATAATTAGAAGTGGAAGCGAAATGGCAAATAGACCTAATAATATTAGCTCCGTCAATTTTAGCCCCAAGTAATCGAAAGAGTAATTATAAATTGCGATTGTGCTCAGATGTTCCGAGTTGTATCAATAATAGGTCGAACAAATAATAGAGTAAAAATAAACGTCCAATCAGTGAAATTGGTGTGGTGTCGAGTGCGCAACTATAACTCAAGTTTGTAAAGAGTAATCAGCATTTCGATTGAGTCTCGTCAGCCATGTGGCTAGTGACTCCAAGTACTCGGCATTTAGTTCAAGATATCAGTTGTCCGCAAAAAAAAAAAAAAAAAAAAATCGAATTTTATAAAGCGAAACAATTAGTATAGTTATCAAAGATGCAGGCGAAACACGACCGCTGAAAACAAAGGTGCACGTATATGCTGCGGATTAAATTGAGTGACAAAGAGATTAAATTGTGTAGCGCTGGGATTACGTTGGATGGCGCTTTGATTTAATTGGGAGACACCTGGATGACATTTCCGTTGTTTGGATTAAAACCGACGAGAAATCACCGACCATGTGCGAAGATGACGGGAACGTGTTTATTACCCGGAGAAAAAGAATCACTCGTGACAGTTAGCTCCCAACTTCTCGTGATCGCGTAATGAATTGGTAAACACAATACCGAGCGTTTCGCGCGAATTTACTTTTGCACAGCAACACCTAAAAATGTCTTGAGAAAGAGCAACATCCCATGAACAACAATACGCTCATTTCAAAACCGGGAAGCGCTGTGGCAATGAGGTGCACGGATGCTGGAAAACGGAATTACGAAAAATTGTTTTATACCTGAATGAAGATGTTTAAAGGGGCACTGACACATCAAAATTATATTTTTTTTTATTATCCGAAACGATTGAAAACGATGCCCGGACATTACCCTCAAAATTCAAAACTTGAAAATTCAGTATTTGTGAATTAAAAAAACAATTTCCAAATGCCGAATTTGAAGTTCCCGCGCGATCCGCGCCAGTGCAGTGAGTCAAATTTTGCGGTCTCCTGCGACTCGACTTTTTTTCAGACCTCCGCCGTTGCCACGGCGACCCCAAGCGAGAAGGAGGTGATATCACGCCGGCGCGGGAAAAAACCGGTTTCTTACCCGACTCGCCGTGTTGCTCGCCGACGAGCGCCGCCAAGTTTTCCGAGGGAGGGTACAAATCTAGGAAGCAACATCACACTAGAACTCTGATTTCTGGTATTTCAAAAAGAGGGGCCGTAGTGCGTTCGCAATTGCGTTAAAAAACATTTTTTACGATTGCCGTTATTAAAATTTATATAAATGTTACCTACAAAGCTTCTAAATTTCGTGATTTTTGACGTCACCGATCAAAAGAAGCGAGGAGGTGAACGCGGGAAATTTAAACGCCAAAAATAAAAAGGCGCGCGCGCGCGGGGAAATCTTTCTTCGCGATGCGGTTTTTTTTGCGTGTCTATGACTACAACTTGCATCGTTTTAGACAATAAAAAAAACTACGACCTTTGGGTTGTCAGTGCCCCTTTAAAGCATGAGCGGCCACTCACCTCTCATGTTCAGCCATGACCATGTGCGGTTTTTCATTGTCCCTGTCAAGGTTGGTAATTGTCTGCGAGAATTCCAACGTCGAAAGTTTTATTTCTTTTTGAACAAGAGATACCGCGTGCCTTTTTGCAATCTGAGTTTTCAAAAGTTCGAAAGCGTTTTTAAATGTCCATCTTATTGCATGAAAAAATGTAACGACTTCCGATCTTTTGATTTTTTTTTTTTGCAGACGTTCGACAGCTTTTCACGTTCATTATTATCCTATCGACATTTCGACGCGTTTAGAAGTTTCGGACCTGCTAAGTCCAAAATTTCGAGGAATTTCGAACTTCTGAACAAAAGAACTACCAAGTGCGAACCAGGTTCTGCTAAGTCTAAAATTTCGAGGAACTTCGAACTTCTGAACAAAAGAACTACCAAGTGCGAACCAGGTTTACACTTAAAGGTTTAAGGTAACAAATAAAAATAATACAAAATATGAATGTGTGGAGTGGAGTCAAAACGTACTGAACTTCCACCTCGCCGATCGTGGCACGAAAGACTCGTTTTGCGCTTTTAACCTTTGAAATTGTCATGTTTTGTTTCCTGTGCGCTTTTTGCGTTCTTAGCTTTTTAAATTATCATGAACCAACTAGCTCAAACCAGTCTTAATTTGCTCTTAAAGATCTGAATTCTCGCTCTGAGGCGGCCTTAGACTCATGCATTGTACCTGTTTCACCCGGCCTACGCATAGAGTATCTACCACCACTTAAGCAAACGCCAAATTTTTACTTGAAAAAAAAACACAAACTAGCACTGCGAATAATGCAAGCTATTGCAGCGAAAACACGTTATATAAAAATCTTCAGAACTACCAATTCGTAAAAGCGTCGATTAGCAAAAAAGGTTAAAGATTGCAAGAGCATCCTCGCTAAAAGTTGCTGCGATTATTCGGTGACCCAGGGTTGAAACAACTTTCCCAAGGCCCAACATGCGACGCATACATTTGTCATCGATTCTCAGACATTCCAACGTTCAAACAAAGCTAGGAGTATGCGAAAAATGCATGCTAAAACTCTTATTTATCCTCGAACACATCCGGGAATCCGAGCACCGCTACGGCGATATGACTGATGCTGTCGCATAGGTGCTAATATCCAGAGCGATCTTGCACAGAAAGGTTATAAAGTCTAATTCTTTCAAACCTTCATGTTATAGTTGCGTCAGAGAGCACGAAGAAGCCCGAAATCATCAACAAGCAGCTGCACATCACGACTCCGCGCACCGAACAAACTCGCATCCACCAGCTCTGAGCGCTGCCATCTTACCAGTGACATCATGGCTCTTGCGAGGTCACGTGACGAGTGGTCACTCGGCTGCTATGGGCACGGTGCCAGCTCGGCTTGTTGCTATGGTACCTCGTGTGACCAATCGCGGTGAGAGGTGGCACAGGGAAAAACGTGGCGCTACTCTGACAGCTACGCTGCCACACACAGTGGCTCTAAAGCGTTCTTCCGCAGAACCAGCGCTTGCACTAGAAATACATTTCTCAAAGTAAGGAGTGGGCCTAGCTCGCGCTTGTATAGCTTTGCTGCAGTCCCAACTCAATTGTGAACGGAGCATACCCCTTTGTCCGCGAGGAGATCCAGCTCTAGGGGTATTCACTGGGCGACATTTGTGAGGGAGATGTTTCGAACACACAAACATTAATCGGCTGTTAATTGGTGCGGAATGCGAGTTGCGAAAGGAATGTGGAAGAAACCTGACAGCACACGTTCAGCAGTCGTGCACACAGCTATGGCCGCCTGTAAATACTCCCTATACTCAGTTCACCCTTAAAGGGACACTACAAAGGGATGAACAAAACCAAAGGCTGCTTCGAAGGGCGTGCCTATCAGTGTCTAACACGAGCTTTCAGTGACGTCATTGGTCTAGAGCGTCCGATAATGACGACATAGAATCCTATAGATGTAGGACTAGCTGAATAGGTGCATGTGACCCCTTCAGATCCTTTCAAGCGCGGATTCTTCGCATGGAACACATATACATCGGTAGGGCATTCACATCTTCATAATTGGATGTTAATTCCAAGAATTAGGGGGATCGCGCATGGTTGTTGCACGCTTTCGTCGTTTCGGTTCTCTATTAGTTCAGACCAAGGATGTCATCAACAACAGAAAATGTGCTTCAATTGTGAAATTATTTCACCTATTATGTTAAAAATACATCATAACTTTTTAAAATTAATTTCTCATGTGTTGCTAGAGTCCCACTCACTAGTTCGAGTGAACGCCATGCAAAATAAAAAAAAAAAGATGGCCAGAAATGCTTAAATTAAAACTGCAGTCAGTGCCACAAGCACGAGAGCTAAAGGTCGGTCTCTTGAAAGGTTCTTCCGCAGCGCGAGCACTCGCGCGAGAAATGCATGTTTCAAATCCAAAGCGCGGGAAAGTTCGCGCTTGCATGTTTGCCTGCAGTCTCAGTTAAGGGTGAGCGGAGTAAAAATTTCCGCTGTCTAAACAATGACAAACACGATTACTTTTTAGGAACCATGGACACGCCTTAGAAGTGATTGAAGATATAACTATCGAAAGACACCAGAGGCTGTTGAATAGTGCCCTGTGATCATATATTGGAAATGTGTATTGAAGGAATCCCAGAACGTTGTTTTTCATGATATCACTCTTCCCTCTCGGCAGTGTTTCCTATCAGTCTCATAATATCGTTCTTTTTAACTCCATTTCCACCGAAACCACCCGGACTTAAATGTGAACCAAAAGTGTGAGTTAGTTACTAGACTAAAAATGTACCGCGCGTGCAGAAAATAAGAAAAAATAGATATCTACGTATGCTAGTTGTTTCATTCAGCGGTTCTACAGAGAAGACATTGAATGAGAGTCTTGTACTTCTACACTGTTGCTGCATGCGTATAGGTCTGCATTAAATTATATTTATGAAGTGGCTATAGTCAACCTTACGCTGTAAAACGAACAAAACCTACCGGTCCCTGCACGTACAAAACTCGAATTTTCACCGAATGTTCGTTTAGGGTGTTGATTTTACCACGTGAAAGCTCAAGGTGTGATTATTTTCCTTTTACAAATTAGGTCAACAAACTTGCCAAAATTAACGGCAGACGTGTTTGCAGATGACCGAGTTAGAGATAAGTGCAACTATTTGCACCATCTCCAGAGACGCGGAGCAATATATATGCAACGCAGAACCTACAAATAAGGAAACACATCTTTAGTGCCTGCTTGAATGCCTGTGTGGGGAAGAAAGAGCCAAGGCATCCGACCTGTTCGAATTCTAAAGCGTTCTCTGCCTCGCGGCGTGCGTATAGCGCGCCCCGAGAACGTCGTCTTTAATTTCTTTTGATTGTTTTCCTGTTTAGATCTCTGTCACCACAAATATGCCCCCCTCTGGGAGGATTTTTATGTTTTATAAATCCTTCCAACTGACAATTTTTTGTGGCCGGAGATTGTATGTTGGCGTAGTAGCCTCGAGATGAGCAGGCTTGAGTCGGTGGAGGGCAACGGCATCGTCTTTCCCGTTCATGCGTAGGACGAACGTGTCCGTCCTTTTCTGTACCACGGGAAATGGTCCCTGATAGTGAGGACGTAGTGGCTTTCTGTGATGTTCCTGTCGGACGAACACGTGGGTGGCAGTCTTTAGGATGTCTTCTTCCGCCACCGGAATTTGATGATAGGCTCTGGTCAAATCAATCTTCGAGAAGATGGTAGAGCCTCGAAGGTTGACGGTGACCAGAGCCTATCATCAAATTCCGGTGGCGGAAGACTCGAGGGTTGCGGTCCCAGTACGGCGGAAGCCGAACCGCAATAGCCGCTTGTGGAGCTTGGGTCGAGTCCGGAAGTTGTCCATGATGCATGCTCGGGCACTTATTCGGGTCACCACTCCTGAATTTAGGGATGAGAGCACTAAGCAATAGCGCACTAAATTTAAAATTAGGATCTCTTACAAACATATATGTTTCTGTGTGAGTCTGTAATTATTATTCACAGCAGACGCGCGTTTATTTTTGCCTTGTGTTTTTTTTTTTTTTTTTGCCTCTAGTCTGTTAAAATACAAGATTTAAGTAGCTCACACTTGAAATGTTTCGAACTTTGTGAAAAACATCAAAGGGAACACTTCGCCATTTTTAAATATTAAAATATACCATGTGTTTAAATTTATTTTGCATTATTAACTATATTTAGAGCGTCATAAAAGTGAGTTATTAGTACATTATCTCGAGAGGCATCAAAATAGTGAGCACTTAAACGCACGATTCCCGACAGAGGGAAGAAACGTTTTCGTCTCAACCGCTTTTTAGGGGCGAAGCTCCTTTGGGTCTAGCCTTGTCCGTCCGTCCGTCCGTCCGGCTTCCGTGCTCACAAAAAAAAAAAAAAAAGACCGCATCTCCACGTGGTGAATGATGTTGATTGGGGCGAAGCTCTGGTGGTGCTGATGATACTGATTTCATTGTTCATAGGTTGTGCTGATTTTTTTTTATTGCTCATAGGTAGTGCTGAGTTCCGGGTTGCGTTTTGACTTCATTATTACTGCTTTATGGTCGGTGAAATGCAGAGTCATTCATCCAAAGTTTAACGCGATTATTTACGCATTTAACCGCAGCGCCCTCTCCTGTATAGACGTTGAGCGGCGACATCCAACGTTTCATCCATGACATCCCCAGCTCTTGAGTTACTACCACATCTCAGAGCCCCCTTCTCGTCCCGCAGTCGTGGCCGATCGGTTAAGGCGATGGACTAGAAATCCATTGGGGTCTCCCCGCACAGGTTCAAATCCTGTCGACTGCGCAAAAAAATTTTTTTTTTTGTTAGCAGGACGCCGGACCGACGGACGGACGGACGAACGGACAAGGCTAGACCCTAAGGAGCTTCGCCCCTAAAAAAGAAAAAATGTTTGCGCCGTCGACAGGATTCGAACCTGTGCGGGGAGACCCGAATGAATTCCTAGTCCATCGCCTTAACCACTCGGCCACGGCTGCGGGACGAGTAGGGGGTTCTGAGATGTGGTAGTAGCTCAAGAGCTGGGGATGTCATGGAAAAAACGTTGCATGTAGCCGCTCGCGTCTATAAAGGAGAGGGCGCTGCGGCCAAATGCATATATAATCGCGTTAAACTTTGCATGCATGGCTCTTCATTTCACCGACCATGAAGCAGTAATAATGAAGTCGAAACGCAACC
>JABSTQ010005365.1:0-26920 GCA_013358835.2 Ixodes persulcatus
AATGCGGGCTTATGAGAAATGGAAAGCTTTCGCTTTCCATTTCTCAGCTTACACGTGGACTCCGTTCACCTGTAAGCTGACGAGACAGCGAAGGCTGGAACCATACCCGCCATCCGACTAGCTCACGGGGACCGGAAATTATCCCCGAAATTCTGCATACAAAGCTAGCGTTGGGCATGCTCAGTTGCAGCGTCTACCTCCGCTAGGAGATCAAGGAGACAACGCTTACTCGGCGTTGTTTTCTTGATATTTGTTTTTCGCATATTTGTACATGCTTTGGACGTTTTTCTAATAATTCGAATGACCGATCATACAAAAAAAAAAACACAGAAGAAAGAGTAAGTAAACAGGCGAGCTAATGATGTTACACATTAAAAAAAAAAAAAAAAAAGATCAGAGACGACGGACGGAGAAGGGGACAAACACAAAACGTCTTGCTTTGTATTTGTCCCCTTTGTCGTCATTCGTCTCCGGTTTTAAAGAAAAACAAACGTGTTTTCTATCCGGTTATTCTCCCCTTTAAGGTGTTTTCTATTTTGTTTTGAACTTGCAAACTTTATGCTGCTGAATTGCCTGCTTATATTCTCCAATTTTTTATTGTGTTCATATTTTTGAAAAAGTAAGGAGTAATCAAAGAAATCCGTTACGAATATCTGTAACGAAATTGCATTACAAATTACTACCGCAAAAATGTAACATGCTAACTACAACATTATTTGAAGAAATGATATTACAAGTAATTCGTTACTTATGACGTATTACTTCCCAAGTCTGCTTGCTGAACATCGTCAAAAACCATCAAATCAAACAATTTTAGAATGACCTGTTTCACATGAAAAGGTTGGAAGCAAGCAAAAATTATCGTTTGCAAGGCTGGCGGAGCCAAAATGCGGACGACATAAGTAATGGTAAAAAAAGACGTGGGAGAAGGGACGTTTCAGGCATTTTCGGAACCCAAATCAAGTACGCTCTATTATATATATATATATTTTTTAAACTAAATGATTGAGAAGTTCTCCATAATGGTCGATGAAGTTTAAAGTTGGATTTTTTTTAAATTTTATTAACACATTTTTTTTTTTGCTTGTGACATCAACAGTTTTTATTTTTTTGTTATTTTTGAACATGGGGTATGTACGATAACTTAATTCCTGAGATTAAAAAAGCTGGGCTTGCGAAATTCTGAATAGCCACCTGGCGAATTACGTCCAAAACTTTACTATGTTCAAAAAGTACCCTTAGTTACAAATTGTTGACTTCACCCAGACTGTGCTAACATATATTTTCATCTAGGAGGCACTGCTGCGGGTCATGTTAATAATTATTCACATAATAGAATACAGAATGTGTCAGGCGTGGACTATATGCGCGTTGTTACTTCCCATGCAGGCAGTTTTGAGAGGCTTCGGACGCTCTGCACAAAAGATATACTCATTTGTTAGCCAGGTTTAAATAATCAAGACATGTCTAAATGGGGTCAAAAGTGGAGCGCGTAACGTGCATTGTTTAATTCGAATTATTCATTGGGTTTTGATTCCTATGGGTTCGTGTAGGGCCTTGAATTCCTAGTGATCTTAGATAGCGTCTAACCCCTTGAAGGTAACTGAAGTAATAGCGAGAGAAGGAGGTTTATCGCGCCCTATAAGCTAATTCTTGACTGCTCTCTGAAGTTATGACGTCACACACCAACTGCGCTATCACTTCTCAGGTAACATGCCAGAAAAACGCCTATTTGACCCAAAATCGGCAATCCTAATGCCTAACTTGGGCCTAATACAGTTTTGCTCCAAGACGTTTGTTTGTGCCAGACTACTCCTCTTTGTCTTTTCTATGTCTCATCTCTGCTTCACCACATAATTTACAAGGTGCAAGACTTCAGCCTAATGCATCAACCGAACAACTAGCAGCCAAATTCTGGCACTCGATTGCAATTTTTGCTCAAAGTTACATCATAAAGACCATAAGCTAGAAGTGAAGACAAACTCTGCCACTTGTTTGGCGACTTAGGCACAATGGTGCCATATGACAGCCAAACTACAAAGCAGTGAAGCCTAAATTTGTCCCTTGTTTGTGATTTAGGGCCTACATACACACATTGGGGCCAAAGAAGGCCATATTGGGCTCTTTTCTTCGCTTGTTCGAGCTTTCCATGGCATCAAATTCCCAACCAAAAACCTTATTTTCGCTCAAAGGATTTAACTACTTGGCTTGGTACGTCATGGCACACCCCGTGAAGTCGTGAGTCAATTTAGGGAGCAAAGCTTCGTGATTCGGGAGCCAGCTGCGCCCACCGACGGTCGCGTGCAGACTCGCCTTCGAATTCAAGAATCCACCTTTCCTTAGATCAGTGCCTTTCCTTTCGTAAATAGGCGCACTTACGAATCATGATTAAACCTTACCTTATATTGGCTCCTTTAATGTAAGCTTTCCTTACTCGTTTACCTTTAAACTCGAATAGTGAAGTAGGTACCAGATGCTACCTTTCCTTTCCGCTTTCAAGATGGCGACGCTCTGGGGTATTAGAGATTTTTCCCACGTCATTGATTACTCGAAAGGTGTGCAGGAATAGCGGCAGCAAAGTAGGCAGAGTGCGCGTGTCAGGCTGTCTTGTATGCATTAGTAAAAAAAGTAACGGGTTAAAATCACATTTACATTATTGGAAATTATATCTGATTACATTAATCAATAATTGCATCACAAAATTAATTGAAAAATGATCACAAAGGAATTGATTAATTTTCACGTTACGTTTCTAATTTCCTATTACAAATTCAAAAATGCATACACATTTTTAAGTTGGTAATTTTTTTGTTTGTCATTCACACTTTGTTAAGCTTCAACAGCTCGACAGTCAAACGTCGCTGAGCGCGTTGATATTGCCATGGAAAGCTCGATACAAATCCTCCTGGTATCTTGGTATCTTCTTCTAGTTCTTTAAAGGTCTAAAAGGTGTCCAACGTTGGTGTTGCTACACAGACGAGTGACTAGCAGGCAGAGAGAACGAGTTTTTACGTAAAAACGCTCAGAGGTATGAAATATAGTGAGCGGCAGCAGAAGATTTATTTTCGATGTTTCGATCAGAGCCTGCTCTTTTGCAAGTGTAGGGAAACTCAATAATTTTAGCTCTTTCGGAAACATGTATTTGATTACTCGTAAATTAATTTAGAAAAATACTAATTGAATTACAGCGAACGTTACCGCAAAAGAATGTAATTGAGGCGTTAAAAAGTTGCAATAAATTGTAATTTATGACAAGTTATCAGTTGCTTGTAGCTCGTTACGTACAAGTCTAGTGATGGCTGTCACCCCCTGCGGCAAAAGAAGCATCCGCGTTGCTTCCTTCTACCCTTCAACGAGTCCGCTGAGGGCTGTTCATTTCGGCCTCGTGTCAAGCTACCCAGGCAGCACACCAATGTTGGTCCGGCATTGGCCTAACATTGGCTAACACCGGCCTCAATATTGGACAATATTGGAAGCGCTACCCCATCCAACGTTGGCCCAGTCATTGATACCAATGTTGGGCCACTGTTCAGCCATGGTTCCAGCCAATGTCGGCCCATCGTTGGTGCCAATGTTGGGCCATTGCTAAACCATAGTTCCAGCCAATGATGGTCCCACATTGGCAAAGACCGGCGTAATATTGGACAATACTGGAAGTGCGACCCGATCCAATGTTGGCCGTCGTTTGTGCTGACTTTTGGCCATCGTTTCACTCGCCCAGCTGTTTGCAAGTGCACTCACCAAGTTGTTTGCAAAAAGAAAGGTACGCAGACACAAGGAATATTTTTGAAATCTCCTAAAAGTTTATTGCACACAGCGTATTCTGCAGACAAGTAGAAACTAAGCAATTTGTAATATGTGAAGAGGTACTACTCAGCTGTTATACAACTGAGAAGATTGCAAAGCAAACAACAACCGGGGTAATTGTTGGGTAGTGTCCAGTCTCCCGACAGCTGGCAGACTTTTTTCCCCGAAATTCTACCGTTAGTCGCCCCTCATTGGCGGTGCAATCAGTTCATCGAACGACATTTCATCGACAGATCGCTTCATCAACACGCGATGTTTCATAAAAAAAAACTGAGAATAGCATTTTGTTTTCCTGTTGCAAAGAATTGTTGCAGACTTACCATGAGGAGGCGTGAAAGGGTGGGCTGGTTCAGTGAGCACGCGCCTCAGGAATACACGCGCTTTGAAATGCCCCTACATCGTGAAATTCGTGTAACGAATGTCGAGGAAACGTTGCGCCTCAGGAATACACGCCCGACAAAATGCCCCTACAGCGTGAAATTCGCGCAACGAATGTCGATGAAACGTGAATGTCGACGCAACGTGTAATCACGAAAAGGTGGCCACGAAACGTTTTCGCGAAACGCAGGGTGAATAAGGACGTCAGTATTCTACCTGCAGTTGTGACATCATTTCAGGCAGATAATGGCAGGCGACTGTCGGTGAGATTGCAGGAAAATTATTCTCCCGGCTGCCAGGAGATAGGCACTCCCTATAGTTCTAGACGTTATCCGGAAGAGTATACCCGTAGAAGAACAGACAATGATCCCCAAGTAGGGTACACCGCACTTACGTTGAAAATACCGGACTTGAAAAATGTAATCCGAAGTAGATGTCGACACGTGCACTGCAGACCAACCACACAAACACAAGAACTTGAAGGAAGTGATCCGTGAAGATTCAACACGATGTAGCACGCGCTGCCGTTTGCCGAAGCGAACACTAAACGGTTCACAAAAATGTCTTGCGCTTCTTTGAAGAAATCGATACGGGTAAGACTTTTCGAGCGAGATACCATTTACCGCAGAAGCGAAATGCAGAGCAGGCCCGCAGGCCGCATCGCACGCGTAACTAGGTCCGGTCTTCGCAGGCATTCTGGGTTTGTCAACTGCTAATGCGTCCTCCGTCAAACCACGTGATCACGCTTCTGCCGTTTCCCGCGCCCAGAGAGCGGATTCAAACGATAAGAGAGAGAAAACGAGCGAAGGAGTAGAAAGGAAGCAGGCCAGAACAGGGGTGCGCTTACAAAGGCTAATCTTCTGGGGCATCTCAACAATGAACACAGCCATACGATTTGTCACTTGTACCCAAAGTTGATAGTGCAGTGGATGTTATGCGTGGCCTTGGGCTGGCAGGTTCCGTGCTCTGCCTTATCACCAGCTTCGAGACTGTAGTCACGTGACCCTAACCGGAGACACGATTGGCCTGACACACACATAGCGTCTACCCTGCTGTCAATACCGATTGAACGAGACAGCTCTTTGAAGGCCAGCTTTTGAACTTCTAAAGAAGCTGTCGAGCCCAAAAGTGATTCTAAACGGGGTAAGTTTGAAGACACTATGTTTTTGCGTGGTACAGCCCCCATTAATATTTAGAATAAAGAACTTAGAGCTACTATTTTTTGCGCACGATGTCCACAAATAAATAAATAAATATATATCTACTTTTATCAATAAATTTAAAAATATTTGTACACTGTTAGGTTCGCGTTTTTAAACTTGAAAGTTTTTCACGAACGAGTAACACATAAAAGACACCACGGACAGCAGATCGTCCGACTTTCAACACACGATGAATCGCTGACGCTCGCAGACAGAAGGTTGCGATGCTGCGCGGACGGTTTTTGAAAGATGCTGCGTAGTGTATACGCCGGGCGCAACGGCTTCACGACCGTTCGAAGGGCAGAGAATTCGCGACGGGGCTCGAGAGTTGCACGCTCCCATTTCCGCAGCGCGAGCGCGGCCGGCCACATCGAGGCGCAGTATGTTCTCACGTCACGATTGCTACGTCGTTGCTCTGCCTACACTGATGAGATCAGCACTGACAGTCGAAGCAGCCCTCTCGAGACTTCACTCGAGTCCAATAGACGACTTTCTAGCGCTATAGACTCTCGTAAAACTGAGAGTAGAAGTCACCTCGGTTGCGGCGTAAGCGGCGGCTTTATGTTTGTAGACGCGTGCGTCGACAATGACAAAATAGGCACAGAAACATCAAATATAAAAAAATAGAGCACGCAGAAAGAAATACAAACATGGCAGGGGCGCGGGCGAAGTAGAAGACGTTAACGCTACGTAATTGTGAAGAATCGTGTGTATCAGGCACGTGAATTAAGAAAGACGAGACCGTTTGAAGTAGAAAACAGCGTTATATTAGAAAACAATATGCCAAGATGAAAACACCCTAATTAAATTTACACACAAAAAGCTACGAATGGTATGACTTTGGGGAAATCGTTACAGGAACGCACGTCCGACAGATTGTTCTCGCAATGTCGGCACACTGCTTCAATGCTGCTCACTAAGGGCAACCGGAAAGTTCGCTGTAACACCTTAACGCTTTCTTGTTTCGTGGCGCTGGGTCTTGGGAGGTTTTGTGCGCTGGAGCGGCGACAAAGAACGTACCGGCAAGCCCAGGGTTCAGCTTGAAGCCGGTGGGTCGGCGGCGGCGTTGGCACGGCGTTGGCACGGCGTCGGCGTCTGGGGTGGCGTGTTGGAATAGACTGGGCCGCTGTGGTCTTGACGCGTGCTCCGCAACACGTGCACCTGCTTTCAACTGGGGTGAAGGCTTCGTGGGAGCTGGAGGTCAGGCCAGGTGGAAGCCTTGAAGAACCCGGGTCTGGACGCCCGGCGGTTCCCCTCCACACGCTGGTCTGCCCGCTCGAACACACTCCATTTTCTGTTCTCCGACTTCCTTCTCTTTTTTTCTTTCTCGATGCAGGGCGCGTGGCACGCGCCACGAGGATGACGCGCGCGCACACACACACAGTTCGTCGCGTGCACAACGCGGCAGGAAGATGACCCGGCACGCGCACATACACACCGTCGAAATTCGCGCACGTTACAGTAATACATATACATACAAAATACACTGAAAAAGACAAAAATAATTAAATCTCAAAAACGCAATCAAATTGTCAACGCCGAGGTAAGGCAATGCGAAGGGAGAGCAGCCGGCAAAAAAACTGCAATAGTCCTATAGGCATCTAAGGATTTATTTGTGATCGCGGTTACAAAGCACCGGCGACGTACGCCACATGAAGTTGGCTAAATAAAATTCTCGCCCCGAGCGAGCGCATGAATGACTTCTTTCCACTTTCCTACCTCTGCAATGCAAAAAAGAGGGTCGCGGGTCTATAGCCTAGGCGACACAAATATCGATAAGCGATTGGCTATGGCAGTACAATATTGACCAGCTTATACCAAGACATCACCAATGTTGGAAAACTCTAGGCTTTGACAGTTTAATATTAACCAGCTTAAGCCAGCGTATATTCAATATCGGAAAGCCATTGGCTCTGACAGTCCAATATTGTACAGGTTATGCCGGCGTATATCCAATATTGGAAAGCTATTGGCTTTGACAGTCCAATATTGGACAGCTTATGCCGACGTATATCCAATATTGGAAAGCTATTGGCTTTGACAGTCCAATATTGGACAGCTTATGCCGGCGTATATCCAATATTGGAAAGCTATTGGCTTTGACAGTCCAATATTGGACAGCTTATGCCGGCGTATATCCAATATTGGAAAGCTATTGGCTTTGACAGTCCAATATTGTACAGGTTATGCCGGCGTATATCCAATATTGGAAAGCTATTGGCTTTGACAGTCCAATATTGGACAGCTTATGCCGGCGTATATCCAATATTGGAAAGCTATTGTCTTTGACAGTCCAATGTTGACCAGCCTATGCCAACGTATCACCAATATTGGAAAACCATTGGCTTTGGTAGTACAATATTGTCCAATGTGATTCCAATATTGGAAAACATATGGCTCTGTTGGGCCATTGTTGGGCCATTCTTTGCCACTTCAAACCCAATGTTGGCCCAATACTGTGTGCTGCCTGGGTAGGGTTTGGGGCTCCGTTGCATGAACCAATAAGATTTGGATCTGTGCATCGACGCACTTTCGCACCAACGAATTCCAAGAAACGTCGGACCTAAAGCAAAATTTCAAAGAAGTCTAATATTGCGGTTCGACTATTCACGCCATATCAACGGTGAGCAAGTTCAGGAATGCGAAAATTGAAGCTGGACGGTGTCCACGAAATTGTTCTAACACTCCTGTTTATTTACACGCGTGTCTTTTTGGAGAATATGAGCAAAAATTGAACGAATCTGTCATTCCAGCAAAGACGGTACCATTCTTTACTGCTGAGAAACCTGATGTATGCTTTAGATGCGCGGTTGCAAGCGTCGCCACGTTATGGGAGATCACTCGGCGTAACAAGAACTGAATGTTTCCCAACGTCGAAGGAGTGTATTTTACTCCGTGTTCCCCAGCCACTCTCACAGCACAGGTGAAGTGAACGTGTAAAAGGTCGTGTTTTTCACTGAAGGCCGGTGTTTTCTACTCCGAAAATGCTCGTGTCAGGTAAGCTTTATGGAAAACGTGGCAGGGTGAAGAAAACAAGATGCAGAAAACGTTTAACACCAGGGCGCGACAGCACTAAACTAGGTCTTTTGAGGAACAGAACCTTACAATAAGCTTGCAAGGCAAAAAGTAATGCAAGTATCGAACTGCTTTCAGCATTAACTGCGAACGCAGGACCACAGGGAAGGGAAGACTTCGCATTGCTAGCAGCTATCTCAGAAAGCCCTCTTCGGATGGCAATCACTCCCCAAACAACGTAAAAAACTGCGTAATAAACTTTTAACCAGTGTCGCACCATGTTTTTAGTTTTTTTGTGACCTTCTTACTGGTTCAACATCTTTGCTCACAGTAGATATCTTAACACGTTTAACCCCTTAATTAGACCTCTCGGATAACATTCAATATTTTGACTCATGTTGAACAAGTCAAAAAGTATAACGAGTCAAGAGGTCCAACATTACCTCTCAACTCCTCTTCGCCTTTACAACGCCGCTCATACTGAATTCACAAATATATTCCAGGACTCGAGATGACAGAGTGCAGCGTTACTATATTGTAGAAAAAAAAACAAAATCGAATACTAGAACGACCGTCTTACAGCAAACATATTCATAAAGTCTAAAAAAAAAAAAAAATTGAGCGGATATAATGCTCTGACTAGCATCCCTTATCTAATAGTGAGCTTGTATCAGGTAAACCAAATCCACTGTGGAGTTCAGTCTTAACTTGCCGTAGATCTATTCAATAGTTGATCTTTGGATATTAACTTCAATATTAACTTGTTGAAACTCGACCTGTAGGACGTCTTGACTTATATTGAATCTCTTGACGCGTTTGATCTCTTGACTCGTTGAATCTCTTGACTCGTTAAATCTATTGACCTAATCCGATCCACTGAAAACCGATGACACCTTTAATTTACGCAGCGAGTGTCGATGGGTGTAAGTTGAAGAGAAGCTACAGGAGCAAGGAGCAACGCTTGGAGCTTTTCTTTTATGCAAGCGCGCTTGTGAAGTGAATGCACCATTCAAAACAAAATGATTGTGTCTGTAGCATCGGCGTTTCTCAAAATTACGGTACAACAAAGAGGCTATTAGTGACGATTACACAATTCGTCATCTTCTGAGGTCAACGGAAGCCCGACGGGAAAAATAAACGTGCTAGCAAATCGCGTGTTGTTGCCAGACCAGGACGCGATGCACGTAATGCGCGGTCAAAAGACGCGCGTTATTTACGCCCCCGAGCTTAACATTTTCAATTTCAGATATTTTGTTTCCTACAGCACTTTATGTGTCGAAATAGTTGCTATAATACTTGTCTTGAGTATTTGTTGACCTGTGCTGATATCCAATCGCACGATAATCTCGACCCCAGATACCTTCATCCTTTCCTTTTTAAACGAAAGAGCCTTTCGTCTGTTCCTTACCTAAGGAAAGGATAAAGTGGGTTTCTGAAACGAATTGGCGCCTTTCCTTAGGTGAAACTCTTTTTTCCATACGTAAGATAACAATACCCAAATAGGAAAGGCCCCTTCTTGAATTCGGAGGTTAAAGTTTCATACTCACCTCCGAACGTAGTTTCACCAAGCAATTAATGTCTTTTTTTATATCAATTTGGAGATAAAGAAATATTAAAAATAACGCAATGTTGGAAGCTGTGTATTTCCCAATTCCTATAGCAGCCTGTTTGTCGTCTGCACACTGGTTTGTAAACTCGCTTCCAAGGTGGCCTGCTGAAAGCAAAAACGCTAAAAACGAATAGCAGAGGCTGGCGATGAGCAAGATAATCGCGATAAGTATTACTCTTAACGAAATATGTGAACAATGAACACCAGGCAGCAAGCTCACAAACCAGTGAGCAGATGACGAACACCAGTTACAGGGCATAGAAAATTCAAGGACGCCGGCTTTGTTCATTTTTTTCATACTTTTACCTCTGCCTTCAACACTCAAAAAAAATATACATAAACCTTCTTGCGAAACTAAGTTCGCGTGCCCACTTTCTGACATGTATGTGGGGAACTCGAATTAGGCAAGGTGCGTCAAATGTGTTAAGCATGAAACAAATGAGCTGTGGAACTGGGCGCAGCGCGACACTCGCCTCTCGCCTCGCCGCTAGGTGCACAACAGGCGCACTTCGCGGTATTATCTGTATCAACCAGATCCGAGTGATTCGGCGCCGTGAGGAACTCAAACTCAAACTCTTTATTTCCCTCTGTTTGGAGAGGGGAGACAGAGAAACGTAATGACGTCAGCACCGGTTTCTATGGTTACTGCCGCGCGGTGCCCGTTTCATACCTCATGTGTCCCCTGTTTTAGCTCTTACGACCGCACCCTGTAATATTTAAGAGATGATGCAAGAAGAGTAATACAATATGGCGTCCACAAGCTTGATATATGATACCCAGTCTCTAAAGGCAGTTTTAATTGATTTACCCCCCACTTGGCGCAAGGGAATTTAAGAACGGACGGGAAATGCTTGTATTTTGTGATAGCTTGCGCGATTAAACAGAAATAGTGGTTGAGAGCACGTCTTTAGAAAATAAGAAATTTGGAAATATGAAAAAAAAAAAAACACAATAGAATAACTTCAAAATATTGCAGAACACCAGCGCTTTCGCCAACGCAGCTGGCATGAAACATTTGATGACGCAGCGTTCAGAATCCCGGGAGCGGTTCAGGGTGAGAAATGTACGTGTCAACCAACACAAAGGAACCATAGACTGTCATTGTTGCTTACTCAAAAAGTAACTTCAACGTTAGTCGGTACTGAGATCCAACATGAACGCGCTACTCGAGCTCAAAAGTAAAGCGTTAAAGAAGCAGCCGCTTTTTATTGTTTTAGCGTCGTTAAGAATGCTTTGATTTGTTAATGCATTCGCGGACATAGTGGATTCCCAGACCTTTTGGTATGTTACACGATATAATCACCTGGAGATTAGCATTGTGGTGGGCGTAAACACATGTTACGTATGGGCATATACTTTATCTCATCCTACGATGGACTAAAGGCCAAAGCCAGGGGCCTCCAGGCCAAATCACATTCCACGCTAAACTCTGACATGCTTAACATTGGCTAGAGTGGACGAATCATGCTCCAAATCCAAAAACGCTCCCTCATTTATATAGTTTGCGGATTTCTTTGCAATGTAAAATTGTTGAGTCACTCAATGCTATTCGATTCGAGCCACTGTCCGCACATACTTATCAGTTGTCCGAGACGCGAACATCGACACGTGCATCAAAGCGAAATACCGCAGAATTTCTAAGTGGCTCGTGATTGGATCTCGCTCTCCGTAGCTTTTGCCTTTGGTCCATCGTAGGGTGAGACCAGACATGTACGTAACGCGTTACAAGTAACGAGTTACTTGTACCTAGTTACTAGTTTCGGTAACGAGTAAAGTATTCAGTTACTTTTTCAGAAAAGGAACGAGTAACGGTATTTAGTTACTTTTAAGGCCAAGTAACGAGTAACGGTATCTCGTTACTTTTGAGGAGTAACGTGTACAACACCGCTTAAACGGCCTTGTTTTTATTCTAGCCTTAGTATGTGTCTATTGCGACAAAGGCAGATGGAAAACCCGAAAAACAAATAAACAGGATGACAATACAGCAATGTATATCGCTGAACACGTCAGTCGAACAGTTCGACTGACGTGTCCAGCGATAAACGTTGCTGTACTGAACTCTACAGCTGGGAATGTCCTCCACCCAGCGAGCACAATCAGGTTCGTTGGTTGAACTTTCTAGAACCGGGCACGGACCGAATGTAAACCCGGAGGTTGCAAACACGGGGAGGCACATAACCCATTACCCGCTGTCCTCAATGAAGGCGCAGTTCCTGAAGATTCAGCAGCTCTTCCTGAAGCAAACCACTGCCGTTCCTTCGAGCTCGTCAGTAGAACGACGCTTCAGCGTCAACGGAGATGTATTTTCAAGAGAGCGGGGAAACATAACTGATGAAAACTTCGACAGGCAGCTTCTGCTTAAGGGAAACGACTACTAAAAAGAAAACAATAAACCACGAAACAAAAACAGTTGTGTATTTGGTCTTGAAAGTAACGTAAAAAGTAACTCGTTACTTTTGAGGTAACTCAGGCGTTTCTTTTGAGAATCGGTAACGAGTAACGTATTTAGTTACTTTTTGAGCGAGTAACGAGTAACGGAATTTAGTTACTTTTTTTGGGTAACGTATACATGTCTGGGTGAGACGAAGTATAGAAACAAAGACGTAACCAAAATATACACTCAGCTTGAGGTACTAGCTGGTTGCTGATGCGATTATTTTCTAAACACGAAATGCTTTTTTAACGTCACCCCTTGTCTCCAAATTTTGTCCGTCTGTCCGTTCGTCCCTCTATTTCCGGCTTAACTTAACGGGGACACTGAATTGGTGTTTAGGTCACGTCATGTCAATTGATGCCACGTGGCCTATATACCAATTAGGATTCTATGCTAAAGGAAGGGGGAAGGGCAGGGAAGTATTTGATGCCACAAAAAAAAAAAATACATTCCCGTCTCTTGAAGGCGCGTTTACATTTGCGGATTCACGGGAGTATTCGCGCAGGCAGAATGCGGATTTTGGAGCCATGTACGAAGTCGTCTCGTCTCTGGCCGAAAATCTGGATCAGTCCGTGGCCATATCCAGATTTTCCGCAAGCTACGAGTCAAATTCGCCACCCGGCTCCAAAATCCACTTGCCGCGTGAGCGGGTCCGCCCACCAATCCGAAAGTGTAAACGCGCCATAAGACGGTCTTTTTTGGGGGGAAAAGGCAACATAAATATATTACCAATCTTACGATGTATACATTCTGAGCGGGATTGTTACAAATACTGACCGTTTGTGGAGTTTCCTTCTGTAAACGGGCAACATGATACACAACGGTTATGATTTTTTCCACGTCGTCTTTCGAACATGCATTTGCCTAAGGATATTGCAAAGAAGAAAATATTCATATAGAAAGAGTTATTGTACTTCTGGCTATAAGCATTATTTCCTCTCAATGAACATGCGATAACTTATATTTGTAAAAGCTACGTCTTTATATCAGCGTCTTGCAAAGTACGTTCCTAAATACAAAATACAGCGACAATAACGGCGCTTCTTTACAGGCGGACATTCATACCATTTATGAAAATAAGGCGCATTCAGAACATTCCCCGTTCTGGAACACTTTACTTAAACCATTGAAGTTGGGTAGAAATCATATTAAGATCAAAATAACGAAGCAGGAGACTCGAAAGGATATATTTTATTGGTGTCAATTATCCCGTGACTTCATATATAAGAACGTACGGGACATTCCTTATAATATCGCCGACAACAAACAACGTCACAAGGTCTGGGAGTCCAGTATGTCCATGAATGCATTAAAACATCAAGGCATTCTTAACGACGCCACAACATTAAAAAGCGGCTACTGCTTTAATGCTTGACTTTTGAGCTCTCAGTAACGAGTAACGTGTTGGTTAATTTTTGTGCAAGTAGCGATTACGGTATTTGGTTGCTTCATTTTCATTAACGGCTACATTTCTCATCTTGAAGTGCTACCGCGATTCTGAACAACGCGTCATAAATTATTTCATGCCAGCTGTGTTGGCGAAAGCTTTGGAGTTCTGCAATATTTTGGAGTTTATATATTGTTTTCGTGCCATATTTCCAAATTTCTTATTCAGTCAGAACTTCAGCTTGGGCGAGTTGGTTATTCATGATACTGCTTCACAGCGCACAAGATCAGACACACTTAAAAGTAATTTCACGCACACAAAGGAAGAACTCTCACACAGCGCTGAGGGCTCATTCACACTGGAAGCGGATCCGCGTTCGCAAAGCGGTTGCGAACGCGGTTGTATAAGGATTCAGTACAATTGCACGCGCATTTGATGACATCAAATGCGCGTGCAATTGCACTAGATCTTTATACAACCGCGTTTGCAACCGCTTCGCGAACGCGGATCCGCTTCCAGTGTGAATGGGGGTGACTGACAACTCGAGTATATTATGCATCATCTTCATCTTCCTTCACTCCGATGCAAATGGAGGTGAACCCCAAAAAACGAGGAACGTATGAAAAAAGAGAAAAAGGAAAGACAAGGAAAATGGAATAAAAACAAAAGTAGAAGGAAAAATAATGAATTCCCTGTACAGCGGACGTTGCTACTGTGCTTATTCTAAATAGTTCAACTCTTTTTCCGTTAAGGCTAGCGATGGAGTACTAGCACATATTCTATCTAGCCTTACAATGTTAGCGGTTTCTACTATTTCTCGCGTGAGTTTGTTCCTGCTCCGTCCCAGAATGGTGCATTTGTCTAGGAGGGGAGAACATCCACACTCTCTGCAGTGGATGCCTAAATGACCCGAGTTGGCATTTTTGGCGGTGTTGTTATGCTCTCGAAGTCGGTCATTTAGACAGCGACCCGTCTGTCCGATGTAACGCTTGCCACATGTGAGGGGGAAGGAATAGATGACTCCTTCATTGCAGGACACGAACTTGGTCTGGTGGTTTTTGATGCATCCAACTGGTCGACTAGATGTCCCATTCACCTTCTTGCACAAGCTAGCAAGTCTATTCGGCGCGGAGAATACAACGTCAACGTTGACTCAATTGGCCAGTTTCTTGAGCTTGTGGGACAGGTTGTGGATGTAGGGAACTATGACAGGCCTTGTGGTGCGGTCTCTTGTTCTGCGTGTAAAAGCTCCTTCCTGCTTAACCTCCCTGAGTAGGACTTCGGCCACTGAAGTTAATGAAGACGTGGGGTAGCACGCTGCAATCAACCGAGAAAATTGTTATTCAGTAAAGAGGTGCTGTCAACCAATATTTCTGTTTAATCGTACAAGCTAGCCCAAAACACATGCTTTTCGCGTCCGTTCCTAAATTCTCTTATTCCATGTGGGGGCGTAAATCTATTAAAACTGCCTTTAAAGACTAGATATCTTACAGCACGCTTGTGGAGGTTAAAACCCTCATTGGATTCATCGAATCGTACGTACCCGTTATCGGGATTCAGCACCTTCCTAAAACTAAGAATAAACGCAAAGTTCACGAAACGTCCGAAATACACCGTTTATTTCAGTGCGACTCGGTTAATCTTTTCCTGCGAAAACTATGGATGGGAAAGGAACAATATTAGCTGCTGAATTACACTCAGAGGGCGGAATCTATACTCGATTTAACGTTAAGTCTGACCGCGGCCAAAGCTACAATCCGATGGATCCAATCAAACAGCGCCAAAAGTGCATTGTCACGGCGCTAGTCAATTTTATGGGTTTGGTATGAGCGCTAAACAAATCACGCACAGAAGAACCTCACGATTACGCCGCATTCGCTGCCTGTGTGATTGTCCTGGTTGGTAATAATAAATGCAGAAGCACAACAAACGCCGCGATGATGCACCCTCCCCTCGTGCTCCTCAAGAGCTGCGCTTTAGTTTCGCATTACAGATCTGTAAACGTCTTTCTTTTGTTTTAATTACGTGATTTAGAAGTTTTCCTTTATGTCCCATGAAGTTTTAAAATGTGCTTTGTATAAACTCGCACGCAAAAAAATAAATATTTTTTTTGTGAATCTAACAAAAACAAATATCTTTTTGAAAAAAATTGCCAGCTTGTCAAACACGTGGAAAACTTGACTATGTTTTGTTTACAGTGCGGCCGTTGATAACAACTTGTTGACTTTACCCACACTGTGCAAATAGGTTTTTATCTAGGAGGGACTCCCTCTGGTCATGTTAAGAATAACTATTTATATTGTCTCGATGATTTTGATAAACTTTAGAAAATCAGGATGTGCAAGGGGTACATTATGCCCGCTTTTTGACTTTTTATGAATGGTTACGGGGAGCTCTGGGTGGTTTCGGACGCGCTTCACATAAGAGATACTCATGTGCTCGCCAGGTCAAAATAACAAGGACATGTTTAAACCTGGTGAGGACTGGAGTGTGTCACGTGCATGCTTTAATGGGAATTTTTTCATAGGTTTTGCTTCCGAGGCTACATGTAGGGCCCTGAATTCTTAGTGATCGTAGATCGCGAGTAGCACCTTGCGATCAGTGAAGTAATAGCGAGGAGAAAAGGTTTATCGCGCCCTATACGCTAACTAATGACTGATCTTTGAAGCTGTGACGTACACATCGCGACACTGTTAGCGCGAACACGACATCGGCGCATTTTCGCATTTTACTTCTAAATAGTATTAGCGAGCACGACATTTTATCGCTCACATTATAGAACTACATGAGCTCTTTCCGTTGCAATAATAACTTGGATGACATCCCTTGGTTTCAAAGAGAAAAACTGGAAAAACCGGCAATCGCTAGTTCGCGCTAACAGTGTCGCGCTCTGTACGTTCCATGCCTTTTGCGCTTTCACTTCTAAGGTAACACGCCAGAGAAGTGCCTATTTGGAACAAAATGGACAATATAAGGGCCTCAGTGGCGCCTGATATGTTTTTACTCTAAGACGTTTGTTAGTGCCAGTCTACTTCTCTTTGTCCTTCCTATGTCTCTTCTCTCTTTACTACATAATTTACAAACTGCAAGTCTTGAGTCAAAGGTGCCACGCATCAACCGAACAACTAACAGTTACATTCTGACTGTAACAGGATACCTTGCTGGGCTGGTTGGTTGAAGGACATAATGAGAAACAGCGCAAAAGGGACAGGACACAAAGTAGAAGAAGGACACAGGACATACGCTGACTAACAACCAAAGGTTTACTATAAATTCCACGCGCGCACAGTGGCCCGCGCAAGCAGAAGCCCTTATTTCTCTTTCAAAAGAGATAAATGCTAATAAAGAAAGAAACAGCGACACTAGAAGTACGTTGCAAGACGTCCTTCTAGTGAAGGACGTTTTGCGAGTGATTCTGACACTTGTTTCGCAAGTTTAGCTCAAAGTTACCGGATGAAAAATAAACAACCAAAAGTGAAGAGACACTCTTGCACCTGTTTGAGGATTTAGGCACAGAGGTGCCATATGATAACCGGACTACAAGGCAGCAAAGCATAACTTAGGCAATTGTTTGGGATGTAGGGTCAACGTTACCAGACTTGGGACAAAGGTCATATTTGACTTTTTCTTGCCCTTTGGGAGTTTTTTATGGTTCTAAATTCCGAACCAAAAACCTAGTTTTGTCAAAAAGAATTCGACAATTTGTGTCGGTACGTTATGGCCTACCCGTGAAGTCGTGCGTCTATGCGGTGAGAAACGCTTTGTAATTCGGGAGCCAGATGAGTCCACTGACGGTCACCTACAAACTAAGTATAATTGACTAACTATGAGTCGCAGCCAACCAACGCCTGCCGTCTAAGTATGCTGGACTAAGTTCGCCGCCAATAGTCGTCTGCGTGTTAAGCATGCTGGGCCAAGTATGCCGGACGTAGTACCACTAGCTTTGGACTGTCACAAGTTACCGCAGACGTCCGTCGACAGCAAGTCATACTTAGTCACGCTCGCTGCTGCGCCTTTTCTTTCTCCATGTGGCTCCGAGTGAAAAGGTCGGACAGCCGATCGCATGATCCGGAGTTGGATTCCCGCTGAGCACTTTAGTGAATTTCGCTGGGTGCGATAAATGGTGACTAGTTATAATTCTTTATGAATTATTATGACTAAATATTATGCCTTCTATCAGCTTTAGGAGTTAAGCATTGTCTTCTATTGGGTATGCATGCTTTAGGTTCTCTTCGCACGCGTTGAATGCTTTTTTGTCACAATCGAGAATGACACTTTTTGTGTGCTATCCAGCCCCTAAACACATTATGTGTTAAACCAACGGCGCTGCAGAAAAGATGAGTAAAACGGAGCTGGAGATATTACTGCACATGGGCAGGGTGCAGTCGTAAGTACTAGTACATTTAGCATGCCTTGCGAAATTCGAATTTCAAACGTACATACCTGAAGTAAGCTACAAAGTTGAGTTTCATGGAAGTTGTTGTACATGATTAGGGGGAAAACAGCGCTATAAAAAAGGACAAAGAGCAAAAACATACAAGACAGGATTGGCGCTAACTCAAACTATTAGATTTACTTGAACAAAACGAAAACAAAACACAAAATCCTTCACACATACGTTCGGCAAAAATTGTGTTTTGTGTGTGCACAGCCGCCGTGATAGCTGTCCTCCGGGTTACGGTGGAACGAGCGGAACCTTCATCGTCCTCCTTAGAAATTCCAACCCTTCTTTTAATAATGCCACTGACGCGTGGCTCACACGCTGTTTCCAAACAAGCCCGCGTTTGCCCACACCAGGTGTGGGCACTGCGCGTGCGCAGAAACAAAATTCGCGTGAAGTGCAGCGTCTTCGCATGCGCAGTGCCGTCGACAGCGCCACCGCAGCTGCGTGACATCAGGGCCGCGTGTTAGTCTATACACAAGTGCTATAAAAAGCCTGTCAAGCCGTTTGTACCCTGTTCTTTCGGAGTTGTGTACAAGATCCCACTCTCGTGTGGCTGCCACTACATTGGCCAGACAGGGTGGCACCTAAACGACTAGTTCAGAGAGCGCTCCTGGCTTTTGAGGGCTACCGTTTGAGGATACCTTCCCATTCACAGTAAAGACTGTTAGTGTGAACCGTCCTTTAACGACACCAGAATATTAGGTTGGCACAAGAACATGACAGTTCGTGAAAGAATGGAGGCCTACCACATCCTCAGAGGGGGAAGCAATTGTGTGAGCCACACGTCGGTGGCATCATGAGCGAGTTGCAATTTCTAAGGAGGACGATGAAGATTCCGCACGTGCTACCGTGAACTGGGGGACCTGGGTCGCTAAACTCGTCAAACACAAAATTGGGACCGAAGTTCGCAGAGCAGGCTGATTGGACTCCTGTGACGATGGCGTCACGCGGGAGATGTCAATCATCCAAACTCTTTCGGTGCTTAAACTCCAGTGAGATTGCTCATAGCCTGCTCTATACTATAAAGGAGTCTATGGATTGCTTCATCAGAGTGCGAACGAGCAACACCACGGAGCCAGCCGACTGAACGGCTGCAATGACTACGTTGGGCCCGCGTGTCCCTCCCTTCACCGCTACGCCCTGTTCGAGTCAATGCTTTCAAGGATGTCCCTAGGCAGACTGTGAACACTCCAAACTTTCCCGTCGCAAAATCGTCGTTTGAGACAGTTATTGCTGGGAACCAAGTGACGTTTCACAACTTTGTGCAGGAGGTATTTGAGGCCAAAATCTTCACTTCATAACAGAGAGAGAGAGAGAAAAAAAGGGGAGGGAGAAAGTGATAGTAATGAGGAAAAGGATATTCCTTCCTGCAAATTTTTCATTATACCAAATACTTTACTAGAATACATTCCACTCCGCTCATTTGCATTGGACAGGACGCCTACAGCGCCGAATCCAGCCCTGATGGAAGGGAGGTCCTTGTCAATTGTGTCTTTTTTTGGCAAATCAGCTATCATTATTATCAGTCGCAGACATCGTACCGGCGTGCGGTCGTGTATCACTATTGCGTGGTGCACGTTAAAGACCCCAGGCTAGCGGATGTACCGCACTGGCTAAATTGCTCATCTACAGCTGAGACACCAGACGCCCACTGAGGCAGACTAACTTCCGGCTGTATAAACATACAGCCATCAATTTGCTTTTGCTTTTACGCCTGCGGTCGGTGCGCCAGTGCTAGCCAGTGTCTCGAGGTGTCAAACAACGTCAAATCTGTTGCGTGGTGTTTTCGTTTGATACTACTTCAAAACGATGCGCACGATATACTCCGAGTTTCAGTTAACATTAGTTTACTTTCAGTTTCTAAATTTGGCTTTTAGAAAAAAAAAAATTCCCAATTATGTGTATTTTGACATTTTGCGTTCAAGATACAATCTGTTATTTTCATGATTGCGTATGTTATTTCAGTGATGTGCGCCACCAGTATGGCATAGTTTTTGAATTTGTATCCTATAAACGAGGAAACACTATTGTTCTTTCTTTTAAGGTGTTACCGGCTGTGTGTCAGCAAAGCATGTTGTCTTTAGTCTTTAGTCTTCAGTCGTTATTTAGTTGGCTCTGGAAAGTCTTGGCACCGCGGAAAGGAAATAGCCCGTACCATGGAGGCGCTCGCTGCCGCGTCTACTGAACATGATAATATGATGAGAATATACAGGGTGTCATAAAAGAAAACTTACACGGTCTTTTTTACCGCAAAAAAAAAAAAAAAACTAGGCATCGTCGAACGCTCATTCTCCGCCCAAAGGTAGCGCTAGGGGTCACAACCAGATGCCAAAGTTTCAACCCGATCGGATAACTTAATCAAAAGTTATAAGTGATTTTCTGAAAATTTCAATGGGAAAATGGCGGCCGACGGAGTTTTCGAACACATGGGGCTCTATGGCACCAGACACCGAAAACGGGCGAAAATGGGCTCTATTTTCCCATTGAAATTTTCAGAAAATCACTTATAACTTTTGATTAAGTTATCGGATCGGGCTGAAACTTTGGCATCTGGTTGTGACCTCTAGCTTCACCTTTGGGCGGAGAATGAGCGTTCGGTGATGCTTAGTTTATTTTTGCGGTAAAAAAGACCATGTAAATTTTCTTTTGTGACACCCTGTACATGCATAATGACGACGACATGGATGATTGGTATTGGGGAGAATGGCAGTCCGATTCGCAGAAGTTCAGATTTTGTGGAGGCGGGTTGGGCGGGTCAGCAGCGAGCCATGGGGATCTGGCACGCCGTTCGATCGGTGCATGAAGGATTCGCAGGAACATGATGGTGCTGTTGCTCAATGGGGTCCACTAGGGTCGAAGAATCAGGCTCCAAGGAGGTAGACCAGTTAAAGTAAAAGCTGCCGCCTCCAAAGAACCGAGGCCCAGGGCTCAGATTAAGGCACCGCCGTCGCTCGATGTGTCATCCTTTCAACATCGTCGTCGTTGTGTTCTTTTTAAATACGCGTATGTATGTATAAATAGAATAAGATAGATAAAAAGACGCACAATCGAACGGCCAGCGGCGCGCCCACTGGGCACAGTCTTTGAAGGAAAAAGCAAGCCTCAAAATCAATAACCACCATCATCATCATCATCTCATCATCATTTACCACCCGACAGCCGAGACCTCCCCGACGATAGATGGCTCTCGCCAAGCCTCACAATTCAATGAGGGAAACGTCCCGGCTGCGGGACGTCCAGCCATTCGACCCAGAAAACCTGTCCGCGCCGAGGCTATTGTATTCATTTTAGAGGAGTGGAATGTATTCCCCCTAGTAAAGTATTTGATTATACCTTCCTGAAATGTCTGGGGTTAGGGTGATCGCCTCCTCACCCTCCTTCGACGCCACGGGGAGGGGGGAGGGGAGGTGGCGAATGAATCGACAACCTCCTCGTCTTTCTGTTTCGACGTCCCAGCTTAGAGCCTTTCCAACTAAGCTCGACGAAGAAAAGCACAGCGTGTATTTTTTGAAATAAGAGTTCTAGACGTTGTGGAATTAAAATGGTTCGCGTTCTATGAACGCACGAGCGGCCATGACAGACTTTCAAGCGAGAGGCTCGTGCTAGGGCTCGAAGCATGCAGGCGCGTTCTGTGATGTCTTTTTATAGTTCCTACCCTTGACGTCAGATTGAGGTTCATCAGTTCTAAACGAGAGATTCGATGGTTCCTGTTCGAATGAACGGTGAAAAATGTGATTGTGTATGAATGAAACTTAGGGTAATCTTTGCTGCTCGAGTCGGCCTGGAAAAAGATCGTTGGGCAGTTCCGCACCTGCCATCACAGCAGACCCGATGTCAGACCGGATCCTCCAGTGATACTATCTGACACGCCGCTCTCCCCGGGCGCATTGGGGCTCCTTTCCTAGGGACTCAAGATCGCTCCTAATCTGCCGGGTGCGAGAGTGGGTCAGCTGGCCTCCGTACACCAGGTGGCCGCCTCCATCCAAGAGCATGACCGCCAGGACTTCGTGTGAGCTGCAGTTGGATCGGTGTCCTTCTCCTTCTCCGGCTGGAGAACAGCTTCAAGAGCGACGAGCGCTGACTCAAGCCGGCTGTAACCACTACAACATCCGTCCAAAGAGGAGCGCTAATAATATTGAGAAAAATAGCGCACTTTCTAGCACTATAGTCAACACTGGGCGCAGCCAAATTTGTTGTTCCCAATCGGTTCAATGCTTTTATATATATATATATATATATATATATATATATATATATATATATATATATATATATATATATATATATATATATATATATATATATATATATATATATATATATATATATATATATTATATAGTATATTTGTTTCGGACATCGAATGTAGCGCGGGCCACTCTCGGAGTTCCACTCACGCGGTCGATCTGTTGAAGACGAGAAGTGAAACGTCTAAACGAAGTTCAAGTCTGAGTTTAGACATAACTTTCGTCACAGTACTGTTCATGTCCGGAATTACAGAGGCTTGGGGAGAAGGCCTTGAGCTCCATGAATATACAATAGAGCCATTGCCAGGTTTGTCAAATGGTTGGCATACAGTTTTCTCTCAGAGAAGAACTGGTGAAAACGTGTTTATTTTATTTTATGGCGGAGAAATGTGATATAGGGCTGATAAGTTTTTAGAAAGTATGAAAATATTAATGTCGTTCAGGAAAGGCATGTAAATGTACAGCTGATGGAGGCTGTGCAAAACCAAAACTTAATTTAAAAAAAAAAATCTTATATAGAATTACATTATTCCTTATGTGCGCAAGTGGATGAGTGTTTGATGAGCGTGTTGCATTCTACTCTAACAGTAAAAAGAAAAATGTAAGAGGTTTTTGGGGAGGTAACTTTTGTTAACTTATTTTTAATTAAAAAGTTTATAAAGCATTTTTGTACTTTACGCAATATTTCAAGCAAATATTCTTCATTTGCAGATGAATAGAGTATTTGTGCATTCTATACGTCTTTTATTGCACCTTGATGTATGGCTTGGTGGTTGCGGGGTTCTTTTAATTTTCATTTTAGCGCGATCGCCACGAACAGAAACCTGCCATCTGGCAACACGAATGCAGTTCATTTCATACATTCCAATGTTTAGGAGATTAACAGCCTACACGTATTAGGTCACAGCCAAGCACGCGCATGTTCATCGCTTTGGAAGGCGAGCAAAGTACGCACTATAAGCACGAACGTAAAGAATGGCAGCGACCAGAAGCATTTTCTAGAATGGACTATGGATATATTGCTAAAATACTTAAGCACCAAGGAGCCTATGCATGCTACAAGGGTAGTTACCCATGCTGGCGTCTGCGACAGTAACTTTTCAAAAGAAACTCTAAAAATAAATGGCACGTCCTTTCAGGTATAAAATGATCGTGTGGGGCACCTGTATCCACATTTCGAGCATTCTCCGTGGCGCTTAAGTAAATTATAAAATAAAATATCTATAGCTTGACTTGTCGACGTTTCTTCGCCAGAGTTACTGCCAGCTTCTGATAGAAGGAGAACGGATTTGCTAGCGATTTCACGAAACTAGCGAGCCGCAACTTGAGCGTACCGAGTTGCAAAAACGGTTTTCCCAATTGGTTTTGTTTTTTCACTTTCTCATAGTTAAGCACGTAGGCCAAGGTCCTACTTTGCGCAAATAGAAATTATTATCAACTTAAAATGGCACGAATTTCCCTGTTTTCTCGCTGTTAGACGCAAGAAAGACGGGCGCGAGCGTACCCGATTGCCGGCCGCGCGCCTCGCTGCCCATCGATGACGTCACGTTTGTGTGGCGAGGAAAACTGGGGAAAAACCTTCTTTCATTCTTTACTTTGATTTTCACCGGCAATGCTGGGTAGGGAGGCAGCGGCAAAAAGCATTTCTGCCTGACGGGGACCCCACCCCCTGTACAGTTCAGAGCAGCACGCAGAGTACATTTGCCACGCTAAGAAAATACGCCAGCAGCATGTTCCATGACAAAAAAGCCGCGAACCATAATAATAACAAATACAGTTAAAATAAAATTGCGATAAAATTGGAAGCAGAAACAAGTCAGCCCTAAGTTGCTTTAAAAAAAATCACAATTTGAACGGCATGAAGAGACATAAAAATATGGACAGTTAAGGATGAATATATTTCACGCAAACAAAATTGTCATGAGTATGAAACAATAACATGGTCTAAAGCACAGTAGAAGACTCATCCCAGATCCGCGGGAGGAACGGCGATAAAATCGGAAGCAAAACAAACATCAACACTTCTTACAGCCCTTTGTTGCTATGAAAATAACAGTCTGAACGGCAAGAAGAGACAACATATGGACAAATAAAAAATATTATATTTCACGCAAAACCAAAGTGGTTATCAGGAGAAACAAGAACAAGTAGAAGACGCATCCCAGATCCGCACGGGGATGGTGACATGGTGAAGTAATGTTAAATATATACACACCACATAGTGATGAAGATAATATATATGTCGGCAGGTTTAACTTTGGTGATTATGAGAAAGTGATATTGTGTGTTATAAGAATGCTCTTTGCAGCTTGTTTATATTTTAGATAAGGAACAGAAAAATCGAGATGATTGTCAACCTGATTCAGCAAATTTGGTGCCTGATAACTCATTTTTTGTTTTCCGAAGTTTGTGCGCATGCTCGGCCTTCTTCTTTTGTCACGTCGAAATGTAAATCAATTATTTGAACTGTCTTGATTTGTTTATAGAGTCTTTCCTTATATATCGCTTGCAATAATTTAAAGTAATATATTTGGTTTGCCTTAAGAATTGCGTGTTTGGTGAAATTGTATAAGCTATTAAATTCAATTTTATTTTCTTTGTAGTTTTCGAGCAGGCGTAGCGCTCTTTTCTGTATAACAATTATTTTGTCGTAATTGGAAACACCTGTTGTTGCCCAAAACAAAATTCCGTAGCATATTTTAGAATAGAGCAAAGTATAATACACCATTTTCTTTAGCCAGGTAGACAAGTGTTGCTATTTTTGCATGCAACCAACCGACCTGCTTAGATGTGACTTCAGTTTTGTCACATGTTTGTTTTGGTGTTAGGAACCAAACACCAAAAACAAACATTATCTTCAAATTTAATAGAAGTCAAGCCATCGCTGGGTTTATTTACAGGTCTCAATATTATATATTTGGTTTCTTCCGTATTAGGTTGTAATCTGTTATTTTGAAGCCAAGACGACAGCTTTGTTACATCTTCGTTTGCTGATTTTTCTAGAGCCGATTTAGTCCTACCAGTGAAAAATACATTTGTGTCATCGGAGAACATGACCAACTTTTGGGAATCTCGACTGGTCATGATATCGTTAATATACGCTAGAAATAATACTGGTCCCAAAATGGAACCTTGAGCGACGCCACACTTAATTTCTAACTTTCTGGATAGTACGTTTTTAATGTTAACAGATTGAAAGCGATCCTCTAGGTATGAAGATAAAAGTTTCAAAGCGACACCACGTATACCATAATTTTCCAATTTATGAAACAGTATGTTATGTTGAATAGTATCGAACGCTTTTCTAAAATCTAAGAAAAATCCTTGGGTATGTAGTTTGTTTTCGATATTATCTACGATTGTACCCTTGATGTTTGTGAGTGCAAGTTCGGTGGATTTTCCTTTTTGAAAGACATACTGAGCTGTGGTAATAACATTGTGTTTATTGAAAAAGTTTACTAGCTTATTGTTTCAAACACCTTAAATATTTTTGAGAATACGGGCAACACCGATATGGGACGATAGTTTTTCAGGTGATTTTCGCCTCCCCCTTTGTATACAGGGTTTACTCTCGTGACCTTCAAGTCATTAGGAAAAATTCCCGTCGCAAACATGTTGTTGATAATGTTAGATAGAATCTTGCTTATTGTAGATGATGCCTTCTTCATCAGAACAACCTTGATATTGTCAAGTCCTGCAGCTAAGTTGTTTTGCAGCCCCATTAATTCTTTTTGTACTTCACTTGGAGTTGTCGGCGACAGCATAATTGACCCTGGAATGCAAAGACCAGTTACTCTATCTTTGCATGAATTTGTCATATGGGGCTTATCTGCCACTCCTACATTGATAAAATGTTGGTTCATCGTGTCAGCTAGCTCAACGCCGCTTGTCTTATTGTTGTTTATGCTGAGTTCCTGCAGATTATTTTCTGCGCCTCTCCTGTTTGTTAGGTTGTTCATGGTGTCCCATATTTGTTTCGGGTCATCGAAGATACTTCAAATCTTCGAAGATAATACTCCGATTTTGCTTTTCTGATATCACGATTTAGTTTGTTTCGTACTTTTTTTTTTAAATTCGGCTAGTATGTTTTTATCCCGTTTTTTGACAAAGCAATGGTACAAATTGTTCTTCTTTTTGATCGTCTTATAAAGAAGATTGTCAATCCACGACTTGCGAGCTTTGTTTTTTTTTCGTTTCCTTGAAATATTTGAGGGGAATTCGTCATCATATAGTTCCCCATTTTCCCAATGAACTCACTATAAGCTAGGCTAGAATTTTCTTCAAGATATACCGCACTAGAGTCTTCATTATCACTAAGTCTATAAACTTTTGAAGTGCTTCGTCACTAATTCTGCGATATTGAAAGTATTCTTGCTCTGTTTCTTTGCAATTGTTGG
>JABSTQ010005366.1:0-20214 GCA_013358835.2 Ixodes persulcatus
TTCACTTAGGAACATACAGCCCACTGTATACAGGTTTGCAAGTCCTAATCCGATTACGACGCCTTATCAAGGCTGTGTAATCGGATTATGATGCGTCCAAACGCACCCCAGCCGAGCAAAATGGCAGCTCTCTTAATCCGGACTTGCAAACGTGTCTAATAAAGAGGGATGCTACAACCTTGTGTACATATTATAAACCCAGAGTTACCTCATGAAAGTAACCATCATGCACTGTGAGACCAAAATAAAATGACTCCATTTTGTAAAAGAGAAGTTTATTACCATTCCATTATTGTAACAATCACCATCTTGAGACATAAATATTTACATTGGTCTGCAAAAAAAATTACCTCTTGTGATTGAAATGTTATGTACATTAGAAGAAAAAAACGTTAATGCCACGTCTTGCTGCATAAAAATAGATTAAAAAAGAAGCTGCCAGCGGGCAGTTTAGTCGAGAGGCGGCGGAGGGGGGGGGGGGCCTGCAGGGCAGAGGCAGGCATGGCTGCCTGGTGGCCGAGATCATCAGGACCAGCAGCAGGACCAGTGTCAGCTGCCGGGTGGCCGAAGTCATCAGGACCAGCAGCAGCAAGACCAGTGTCAGCTGCCGGATAGCCGGGGTTTGGTGGAATGGCAAAAGTTTCGAAAGATGACCATTCCCACTACAGATCACCCATATAGAATAACCAGAGTTCACCGTATTTTTGCCATAATCTGAAGCCAAGTAATGCCTTACGCTGATTGTTTCCAATTGCAGAAACATACTTCAGTTGGCGTTGTGCTTCAGGCCATCTACATATTGCAAGATAGGAATGATACTCTGAGCTAGAATCTCAGGAGAACTAAAATATTGGCACCGGGAGTACACCATGCTCCTCGGAAGGGGAGACAGCAACTTCTATCACAATTACTAAATAAACGCCAGGAAATATCACTTAATTACGTTCCATGAAAGCAGAGGTTAAGCTGGCAGTCAAGAAGGAGCTTTAGGTCCGGTGGGCTTCCATGAGATTCCGTACCTGGAGCTTTGTGAGATCTTCCAGTGCAACCATTGCAAGGCCAAGGAACACAGGTCGTGGGTGTGCGTAAATTTGAAGAGTCGCTGTTAGTGTTCCGCCTTTGATAGGCTCCCTCGTTAGTTTCTCCACTTAGTGGGGAACTGAGGACTTGCAAAGGACGGGGCGAATTGTTTTGCACACTGACTTTTTTTCTTGTGCTCGCTGTCTTCACCACATTTTAGTTACCACAGAAACACATTTGCATCTATGTAACGTTCCACACCTCTTCTCCTGTCTCTCTGCTGCTAGCAAGCCGAGCCGTTCACCGCCCACCTTTACCGAACTTCTGCGGTGCCAGAGCTGCCTCACACGGGATAGCAGGGGTGCGTAACAATATCAGCCTAGAGAATCTGCGAGACAGGTGGAGTGGACGATTGCGGCAATGTTGTTGCTGTATGTTCCTGTCTTATATTCTCTCTGCTTATAATGTTACCCACTACTCTTAGTCACACTTCGAGGCAGATGTGGCAGTGCCTCATCAAACGGCCTTTCTAAATGCCACTCATATCTGCATTCGAGATATGTCGACACACAAGCAGGCGTCTCCCGTGTCTCAGAAACCGCATGAAGAAACCTATGAGGTACCTCCAGAAATTAAGTACCATTCTCGTTTGAACAGGTACTCAGGCGTTTTCTTCATAGTCCCTGATTTGCCTGAAAATTTGTTTAAAACACTAACAAACGTCGCAAAAATATCCCAAATATTGGGCAAAATAATGTTTTTGACGAAGTTGATTTATTGAAACATGTTGGTCCTCGCCATGTTTAAGTAAAAGTCTCTGCTGGCAACAATGAAAAAGTGTCGTCAGGGGAAGGCATGGGTCACTCTTTGGACTGCACACCTCGGCATAGTCACGTTTTGGACTGCTCGCTCGACCTACAAGCCTGCCTTACCCTGACGTCACGGCATTGAAAAGCACGGGTATATTTGAATGATGGTTTTGGCATCATTTTCGCTTGCCGATTTCGCAATAACTATTCTCAATTTCGGGATAGTAAATAGCGTACCGGAATGGGGTAAGTCCGATGATTCCCAAAAATAGTTTAGTTAGGAGAGCTTGAAACATCGCCGGAGTACCCCTTTAAACCCTGCGATTGTAGATGTATGCATACGTACATAATTATTCCTGATCAGAAGTATGCGGTAAATATAGCTGGCGCACGAAAAAAGCATTTTGCTTGTGCGGAAGCCATAACGTAAAAGAAAGACACTTCAACCACGTAAAGACAAACAGAATTACATACTTTGTACATTGTAAAAACAGATTATTTGCCAGTATTTACATCAGAGCCTTCCACGCTCAGTTTTGTAAATATTCTTAGTGAGTGGGATACCCCATTCGAAGTCCAATATCTGAGAAGATTTCCGATTGCGGCAAATTTCACATCGTGGAGACCGATAGAGATCTATAAACATATTTGCCAATTTTATAAACTGCTTTCAGTGAGCGGGTTACGCTGTCAACGTCAAAGGAAGGAAACTATTTGCCTAAACACGAGTAACTATATTCAAAACCGTCTTCACAATGATGCCAAAACGGATTCAAATCTCAATTTAGAGGCGACGCTCCTTCAATAACATTCGGAGCATTCTTTGCACGTATTGCAGAGCAGTAGGCCGTCACCGGTCATAAACAATGTCGTGTAGGAAATGAACAACCAAATTCTGAAGAACCAACTCTTTACGACTAATGACCTCGCAACATATGTCCCTGAGGTTTCAACATCAATACTTCACAAATAAGCACAAATTGCTTTAGTAGCACAAATTGTTTCACAATAGTTGCAAAATACGTTGGCTTAGGACTCTGGATTCAGGCTTTTCTAGCAGATAGTCGAATATCGTGTGACTCAATATGCCAAATTTATTGCCATCGAAAATATTTACATCAAAGTATAAATTGGGCATACATACGTTATTTAAAGAGAAGCATTTTACACGTAGTAGCACGAGTTTTTTTTTTTTCAAAACAGCGGGTTTTTTTTAATAGGGCATAGCACCTTATTAAAGGTGGCACTATGCACGCACATATGACCTCCTACCCCTCCCGAACAAATGGAAAGGTAGAGGGATTCAACTTCATCATTGCAGATATGCTGTTCATGCATGTAGAGGCCGGTCAACGCCTTTGGGTCATGATATCTTCCTTTGCACATTCGCTAGAAATACCGGCAGGACACGACACACACAAAAGCACTCAACATTTTTCCTTTACAACCATTCGCCAACATCGCCCCTGAGCACACCTTTTTCTCGTTCGCGCAACAGTGCGCAACTTCCGCTTAGTATCGCCAATGGTGTCTCGAGCAGAAGAAGCGTGTCGGCTCACTCAAATGCGTACTCCCGCCTCGCAACAATGACAATCCCTGCGTTACGACGCCACTCATCGGACCATCGCATATTCTGCTCAAGACTTGGTTTGAATTTCGCTGACAGCAAGGCCAAGCAACCAAGCTGCTTCATCGGTATGAGGGCACTTACAAAATCGTAGCTCAAAGTACCGACGGTACGCACGGAATGGGAACTACTCCAGGTTTTTTTAAATTGCCATTGAACGTTAAGAGACATTGTTGACGTTACCTGCGTGAGGTCATACCATCCACCCGTCACATTATCGTAGTATCTTTCAATCATATACCTCACGCAAACTCTTTGGTGGAAAAGGCTACACTTTTCCCCAGGTTAATTCTCTAGGAAGCGGGCGAGCCGGCCGCTTCGCGGCGGTTGCCTATTGTTCACCGCCACGTAGCGGTAGCCGGCGCAGAATCATCGGGAAGCAATGACGACGAACAGCACAGCGGACAGTGTTCCCTTCGTGATTACGACGGGGTTTAAAGGGTCACGAATCCCGAAAGCTTTTTCCGTGGTGCCAATATGACAAAGGGAAAACTCTTTCACGAATTTCGCCACGTTTACGACGAGAAGGAGGTTCGGTTTGACGGACAAGCGGATGTCACTGCGCGCTGTACTTTGCGATGAAATTGAGCGCGCCCGCAAAAAACGTCGAACTGCGCTTAAGTACTACATAAGAAATTTCTTAGTTGGCGTTGAGTGGACTGCGCTAATGATGTACGTTATTTCTTTCTGAATCAGCTTTACAACAACCGGGTGATTGTTTTCGCGCCATTCCGCGATTCCCAGCACTGCTCTTTTCCTGTAGGTTGAGGGAAGCATCCCAGGGTGGGCTGTAGTTTGGGTGGGCCACCTCGTTCCGCTTCTTGTTCCCGGTGAAGTTTTTGCGGCATATTTTAGTTTGCTGTAGGTGTTCATGTTGTTCTATCTTCGCTAGAAAAAGTTCTTTCTAATATTTTCCAGCAGCTTAAAGCAAAACGTGAACTCGTCAATGAGAAACGCCAGTTACTTGCGTCGACGCACAAATCGCACCCAGGTCGAGCGGCGCTCCGGCTCGCACGGCTTCGAAGGGAAGCGATAGAACTTTGTACCGTGCGCGTTCTTGAATGCGCACTGTTGCAGCCATCGACGCAGTAATTCTTGTGACTTTTTTGGTGCCGAATTGCCAGCTCAGAAATTACAGCGCTAACCCGCTACCGCCGCTACAACGCAGCGACTCCCAGAAGATTCCGGCCTGCGGAGGCTATTAAAAATACGGAACACTTAAGACTGCTTAAGTGTAGGAATACGAAAGCATTCCTACACGCAGCGCATTCTTATAAGCAGTGCGCCCCGCTGTCCTCCGCAAAGGCCGGCTGGGCGGCGCGACATGGCTGAAAGCAGAGCGCACAACACGTGAAACATTATTAGTGCACAGGAAAAGTGAGCGGAAATTTCCCTCGCCCCTCCGGCTACGCCTGACACATGACCCGAGAGGGGGGAGAGAGCGGCAATCGCGCGAGCGCCACCCTCTTCCTTTTACCGGCGCGCAGGCCGCAGCGCAAGGAGAGGGCTTCCATGTGGGGTTGCAACCATGACGTGTCTCAGCCAATGGAACTTTAGGAGCCGTTTCACTCAGTCAAGGGGAAAATGCGAGCTTAGGCGCCGTTTTTCGCGGTTACAGACGCCGCTGGCTTCGCTTCATGGAAAGTTAATGCTTTCGCATTAAAAGGGTTCCTGCTCCCGGACTGTTGCGAACGACGTTGTGCGGGCTGGTTTACACCGACCATTAAGGGCGGCAAATCCAGCCCAGAATACGGTAGTGCGGGAAAGACCGGGACTCGGAAGTTACGTCACTGGTGACGTCAAAAATTACATTTTCACTGTTCAGGTGGACAGATTTAAAGTTGAAAAATTTTAAATTTCCGGTACCAGCACGTGTCCGTATTTCTAGAAGCCAATCAGGGGAGGGCAGTTCGCCATCCTCGCCCTCCTCGCAAACCATTTGCGGGAGCGGGGTGTAGTGGGGAGGGGGCGCATATCTCTTCTCGGGTGTCCTACAAAAGAACAGAAAGAAGGCTTCTCGGGATCCCCCCCCCCCCCCCCCCCCCCATCGTCGCCAATGCTCAAGTTGCGTCGTCGAAACTGAACACACGCTTTCCAGTCGCCACGGGCTCAGGAAAATACAAATAAACGGGACCAGAATCCCCGCTTCGCGGTTTGGATTGGACCGCCCTTGATCGGTGTACGCGGATGACCTGTACGCGGATGACCTGGTCATATGGACGACCTCGGGCTCAGACGGTGACAAGCAGGCCTCGCTCCAGGAAGCCATCGATTCAGTACAACAATACCTTAAGGGAGGCAACCTCAAGTGTGCCCCCGAAAAATCTAAACTCCTCCTCGTATGCTCACGCAAGCGGGAACGAAAATGCAACCCTCTAACGTCGACGGCGGACATCCAACTTCACTTCGAGAACGGAGAACCCGTTCCCGTGGGGGAGCGCACCCTCATACTGGGTCTTCACCTCCAGTATGACGGAAGAGCGACCCACACTGTGCACCTTCTCCAACAATCTACGACCCAGTTCATGTGTATGATGAGAAGGATCACAAATCGTAAGAATGGTCTTAAGGAAGCACACCTCATCCACATGACCCAAGCACTTATCGTCAGCCGAATCACATATGCAGCACCATACCTGACCCTGATGAAGAGGGACGAGGAGAGACTGGACGTCAATATCCGTAAGGCGTTCAAGATCGCTCTCGGACTCCCCCTTTACGCATCCACCGAGAAGGTACTCAACACGGGACCATACAACATATACCGCGAATTGGCCGAAGCTTCAATCTCGAAACCAAGCAGAGAGACTCGCGACCACATCAACAGGTCTGCACGTACTATACTACACTCTCTCGGATACAGCACAGGAATCCATAAGGGAGACCGTATAAATCCACGAGCTAATACAAACAACCACGATTGCACGTAACATGAACCCCACGCTCCGCACGGGACGGCGTGCGGCCAGAGCGAGAGAACTTACACACATTTACGGTATACGTAGAAAGGACGTCAGATACACAGATGCAGCGATGTACCCCGACCGGTCGATGGCAGCCGTCAGCGTCATTGGACAAGACAAGAAGACCCTCACCACAGCAACGGTGCGCACAAGAACCCCAGCAGTCGCCGAAGAGATGGCCATAGCCCTAGCAATAGTTGCGAATGGCCCCCTGCACATCACCATTCTTACCGACTCCCAAACGCCCATTCGACGTTTCAGAGCTGGTCGCATCTCACCCCAAGCCTTTCACGCTCTCCAAACGAAAGGCCCCGCCCTCCCAGGTGGCTCTTGTCTGGACCCCAGGTCACGAATCCGTCGAAGGTAATCGGCATGCACACGCCGTCGCCCGAGCTTGCACCATCCGGGCACCCCACGTGGGCACGGACCAATCCACCGAAGATTCCTCGCCTCTCGCAATCCCCTTCCCCGAAGTCCTGGCATTTCAACGCGGCCAATGTTTCAAGTATCCACCACCTCATCACTCCCTAACCCGCGACGAGGCCACGACCTGGCGTCAGTTACAGATGACAACATTCAAACATTTGGCACTCCTGCATAAATTCTACCCCAACAAATATCCTGCCCTTGTCCCCACTGCGGCAAGTACCCATCCCTCTATACGTCACTTGGGCGTGTCTCTCCAACCCCTCGCTCCCTCTTTCCCCTTCCCTTCCTACGAGTACCTGGGAAGCTGCGCTGCTCAGCCCCTCCCCGATGACCAGCAAATGCTGGTACAAAGGGCGAAGGCTGCGGCAGACAGCACTGGAGCCCTGGACTAAGGGCCCCACCTAGACCAAAAGTCTCTTGCAATCAATAAAAGTGAACTCCTCCTCTTCCTCCGATGCTTCCCCAGATCTTGGCTCTTTGGCGCCCCATGTCTGGCAGTTAAAAATCTTCTGTTACCTTTCGGGCGCGGGGGGCACTTTAAATGGGACAAAACAGTGCTTTTAAGAGTGTTTAATAAACACTCTTGAACTTTGTCGCTACTCTGGTGGGCGTGTCTCCCCTTCTGCTATATTGTAGAGGGAGAGAAAGAGAGAAAGACTATGTAGTTATCATTGGCACCGACGGAGGAATTTTATCGAACCGACGCGCGGTAATGCAGCCTTAGCGTCGCCAACATTGCAGCGGAGATGTGGGACCGCGCTACACAGGATTTGACGCCTCCTTGGAGATCGCCACCGCTGTTTTAATAACCTTTTGGTTAGTCAATCAGCACCTTTGTTGGTAGCGAATCCACCACAAGATATACCTGCTTTTTCTGGAAATTTCAATGAAAAAATAGGGGTTGGCGAAGCCCTCGAAATGGCACCAGTTACTATAAGAACGGACCCCATTTTTACATTCAAATTTTCAAAAATTACTTCTAACTTTTGAATAACATAAAGGTTAGTTCTGCGACCTTGTAATCTGGTTCAATCCGCTAGCGATCCATTTGGGCGAGGCTGAGCATTTGGCGATATGTTCTTTATTTTCGCAGTAATAAAAAAGAGGAAATGAAAACACATTTCTTTCACTGCCATTTTTTTTATTTTTGGGACTCGTTGAACAATAAACTGGTTTTGTGCCCTCAATCATGTCTGAGGCTAATGTTCAGAAGAATACAACAATAGCCTTATCTGTTGACGACAAGGCACATATTGGGTGTGCCTTTGATATTGGGACGTAATGCGCAGCGCACATGTCGTTTTAGCTCATCTCAATTTTTCTAATAGTTTCTCATTTTCCTTATTCTAAGTCTTGTCAACTTGACAAGAGAACTCACGATTTTATAGAGGAGCAGCTGTTCCCCAGATGCTCCAGAGACGGGATAATATCGTCTAGTGAGGCCTTCCGTGCAGACATGACTTTCGCAGTGACCCGCATAACTTCGCCTTACTCGCACGGGGTAAAGGGGAACGGAAACCAATTTCAGAGCTCATCTCTCCGCTTCAACATGAAGTGGGTTGAAGTAGAACTTCACAAATTCCAATATTTTGTACAAAAAATGAAACAAAAAAATAACCGCATGATAACGTATTTTATACCGAACACACCAATAACCCCAAAAGATTTCGTGGATGTCTGTGAAGCTTCGATGGAATGTCTTGAAGGCATCAGATTAGTAAGAGCAGCGCCAGAACCGGAACTACGCTCACTACTAGAGATTGCTTATGCCTGAACGCAGTACCGAGGCGCTTTGGTGAAGAAGGTCACAGCAGAGTTGGCCACCAGTTTCAGTGTGACAACGCCTTTCCGGCGACGCTTGTTTGGGGTGGTTTCGGGCACGACCGTGCGACGTCATGTCGACGTGACGAAATGTCGATTTAAACGGGCCCGAGTGCTCAACTGTGCCGATGACGGGATGACCGCCTTGGTCGACCGCTACGAAGTCAACACAACTACCATCATTGCTAAAAGAAGACATCCCGCACGGCTCTGCAAAGCGGCACACGTGGAAGCACAATCGCCGCGGCATTTTTCGTGTCCTCGGGGATGCTGGAGGTAGCCGACGTCCAGCAAGATACATTTCAACCACCAGAGTGTCAGCAAGAGCCACCTAAATACACCTTCAAGCTGGGAGCGGAACCTCGCTGGCACCTCGCTGTTGGACTGTGTCTTACACTTTGGGAACGATCATTTACAGCCGATTATATGAACAGCTGGGCCACTAGAAAATTCAAATTCGCTGCTGACATGACGCTCGGCAGACGAAAATTTAACCGACATTTAGTCGCTCTCAAAAACTGCTCTTACTAGACATGTGTTGGCGTACCGTTATGTCGGAATAAAATGGACACACTAAAATAAGTGTAAGTATCTATGTTGCGAAGGTAATTCATATGACGTTTGTTTGCGGTCTATATCTAGAATTCCGTGTTTTCGGAGTTTATTTTTCGCCAAACGCGGAAGGAGTCAAGGTGTATTTTTCGTCAAACGCGGAGCGTATCAAAGTTTATTTGGTTCGATTCCCGATTCTCCGAAATTCATTTCTTAATTCAAATGCTGTTGTTTCTGTTTCTTTCTTAGTTTCAAAAATAATAATAAATATCTTGGGGTGTGAACGCCGGTTAGATACAAAAGAACGCCCTACAATTCATGTTTCTTCAGCAGAGTTTGGCGTTGGTGCCATTGACATTGGCAGTACTAATTTGTCCCACGACAGAGTTTGCAAACAAGTGTTGTTTCGGTAAACCTGGTTATCTTCAAAACAACAAACCCTTGGTGGTTATCGGTGGGAAGCTCGTTTTCATATTGCCCTATCCATCAACCTACCCCGCTGCTGTGCGGGGTGGAGTGGTAAAGTGAGTAATATAAAAGCTTTAACTGCCAACCCCCCTCTCCCCCTTCTATGAACTCTCTATGGTCCATAGCTTTCCCCGTTACAAAAATGTAACTCCCCCTTCCCCTAAGAACGAATAGTATGGCCCAAACTGGGAACCGGAACAGAGGCTTTTACTCCTGGTGCTTAAACACTGAGACTGGGATGGAATTTGAAGATAAATTAGAAGGGACAGAAAAAAGATGATCCGAAAGTTGAAAGTCACCTGAAAGTACAATCACCTGTTGTCCTGAATGGACCTTGACGAGATAAGTGTAAAATTCCTCATGTTAATGGTCCGAGATTTGAAAGAAAACTGGGGTGCCATTTTCTCAGGGCTATTTACCCTGTGCGCTGACCAAATTTAATTCTAAAGTACCGGTACAGAAAGAGTCTCGAGGTTCACCTAAGCACTTCTTATGAGCTGTGAATGCGAAATGACGCATGTCATTCTTCCGCTCCCTTATTTCGTCTGCGGCGTGTTTGCGTGGATGGCAAATCGCGCGCCCTCTTCGTCGCTCTGACCTTGGACGCTCCGTGTTATCGGCACGCTAACAGGGCGGACACGCAGCACCATGGTGTTGCGGACGTTGAAACTGACGTGCAGGAGCCAATGGGAACCTCGTTCCTTGAAATTATGACACGCGCCAGCCACTGCGACCAATACCGAAAGTCCATCAGCTTCACTCCGCTCCTTTGGGATCGGAGAAACTAGATGCCGTTTGGCTAGGCTTTTCGCGTGGTTTAAAAGCTGGGAGTCAGCATCACGTGGGGAAAGGAGTTAAGGTGCCGCTTGGCGCGGCTTCAAAGCTAATGACGTCGGCTCGCTCCATGGGACAGTTAATGCTTTCGCATTAATGAAGGGTTGTGGCGCAGGCTAGCTGATGAACGTTCATACTATGGTGCCTGGATCGCGGCTCCGACTTGTGTGTTTAGCGTCCTATCCCGCCCATACATCAAAAGTGGTCCCGAAGGAGCAACAAATGACGTCACAGAAGCCGGAGTGTCATGTTGTTGCCTGTCGCGATCCTGGCGGTTCGCCATAGAACTGCTGGCGAAAAGCACGAGCGAACGCGAGTGTCGCTATCGTCACAAGGTCATAGTCGTCCCAACTTCCGGTTGCAGTAGCTTCCGTGGACTGTCACAGCGAGGAGCGACCTGCAGCAAAACAGGCGTCTGACATATACACCACTGCTGTTGGGACGCTACCAGGATTGCGACCGGCGACAGCATGACACTCCTATGACGTAATCAGGCGGAAATCGAGAAACCACTTTTTTGGACGCTGTTAACACACCAGTCGGAGACGCGTTCCAGGCACCATAGTCCATACTTAAAGAAAAGACCGAGACTAGGGGACAGAAAGGGACAAACACAACGAAGACTTCGTTGTGTTTGTCCCTTCCTTTTTTCTCGTCTCGTTTTTTTTTTGTTTTTTTTGTTAATATGAACATACAGTTTTTTTTTTCCTTAGGGAAAGCAAAAAATAAAAGGGCGGGGATTAATACATTGACGTTTCGGGTTTATTGGATAAGTCCGAATTTACAACAAAAAAAAATTATCGACAAGAATCGTTCTGTTTTTTTTTTGTTTTTTTATTTACGCAACTAAAGGAAAATAGAATCGAGGAGAATGTCCCTTATAGCGTCTTCCTTTCAGCCGCACGGAAAACGACCGGGGTTTCCCGTGGTGCAACCAAAATACGTCACGGTGCGCCTCCACGCGCCGCGAGTACGCCTCTCAATGGAAGTTAACATTTGCTGTGCCATCTACATTGTGGCGTGCGAAGCTCTGAATCACGTGATCACGCGCGAACAATTGCGTTGAAAAGACAAAATGATCACAGTAATAACTGATGGCTCCCAGTCCCACAGAGTCCTGCAGTCAGCAGATCATTTACGGCAAATACAAGAAGGTAAGAAATTACATTACATCTGGTCTTGAAAGTAAACATTTTCGACAGAAATCTGTCTGTTTATGTTATGTATCGGCCGTAAAGCGTAACATTCAATAACGTTGCGTAGGTTACACAGGACGTAACTTTAACTTATATTTCCGTCGGACGTAGCTTTCTTTCATTTGGAGTTCCGTCGGACGTAACTCGAAAGCTTGGGGTAAAGTTACGTCGGACGTAACTTTAGTTTTTATTTCGAGCTCCGTCGGACGTAACGCTAGACACTGCTTACGACGCAAAAACGCAGTATCTAGCGTTACGTCCGACGGAACCTTACGCTTTACCTTATGACGTAAACACAAAAATATCGTGAATTATCACAACGGTACGTCCGATGCAACATTCGTTAGTTGGTAAAAATCGCGACTCCATTTGTACCTCCAGGTTTGTTGAGGGGGCTGGAGTCTGTTCCTTTTGTATCGGGGCTTGCTATATATTTGCAGTAACATTACTTTTTTTTTTCTCGTTTTTTCCCTTCCTTTACGACAACCTCTTTTTTTTTTCTTTTTTTCCTTTAAAGATTGACGACCAGTTCGCGCTTTCCACCTTTCCCTCGCTTCCTCCTTTCTCCCGTCTAGACTGTCCACCATTGCTGTTTTCTCCTCCCCCCATGGTGAGGATCTTCTGCCTTGCAGAATCTCGAGTCTGGTCGTCAGCCTTTGAGATGATTTCGTGCTACGCTTCCTGAGCACTCACGGACAATCGAAGCAATTATTAAGAGAAATAGAATGGCAATGTGATACAAACGTGTGCTGTTCAGAGCAGCAGGGTTTCCGGCAGACTTGCTAAAAAGTGGCACAATCTTGAAGTACCACTTAAGTTGCCACACGCAGTGTGCTAGCTTTGGCAGTGTTTTCTTCCAGACTGTCTTAAATAAAGAGCCGTTTCGAGGGGCCCGCCCGGGTGCGAGAGTGACAATAGACCGGCCCTTAGTTATATCAACTTTGCTCTCAACACGGGCCAGCAAGGCTTACAAGCAGGTGTAAGAAATGCGGTAATGATATAGCCAAAAGTGTTTTCACATCTAAAAAAAAAAGAAAAAATTCAATAAGTAGTTTAGCAGCCTTGATGTGCAAGGAACACACTCCAGCCCCCTCAAAAAAGCTGGAGGTACGGATAGAGTCGAGATTTTAACCGATGTACAAATGCTGCATCGAACGTAGTGCAGTAATAATTCACAATATTTTTGTATTTAAGTCATGCATCCGTCATAAAACAAAACATAGGTTGCTTAGGTTAAAGAGGACGTAACTTTTATTTCGGGTTCCATCGGACATAACTTTAATTTTCATATTGGGTTACGTCGGACGTAATTCAAAATCTTAGGGTAAAGTTACGTCGGACGCAACTTTAATTTTTATTTTGGGTCCCGTCCGACATAACGCTAGGCACTGCGAACAAAGAAATCTCAAACCAAAAGCTCAGAAACAATCAGTTCCCAACATTTCGGGGTCGACTTGACTCCTTCAGGGGGTGACTAAATGGAATGGGACAGCGAGAGCTTTGACCTCTCAACAAAGCTCTTGCTGTCCCATTCCATTCAGTCACCTCCTGAAGGAGTCAAGTCGACCCCAAAACGTTGGGAACTGATTGTTTCTGACCTTTTGAGATTTCTTTGTTTCATATTGATCAGGTCTTTATTTATTAGGCAGTAGAGTCATCTAAAAATATGGCACCCACACTGCATCTGCACATGGCATCAGAGCTAGGGCTGCTGACACCGCACGCAAAGTCAACATACCACCGGTCGAATTTTGCTGTTTTTTTGCCGCATAAACATTATCACGGGCTGATGTTCCTCGGCGCTGAATTATGTGAAACTCCGGGATGTAATCTGTTAATGCCTCACGCAGATTCGAGGAAAGCACACTTGCTCTATGCGAGCATGTGTGCTCGAGATGACGGAGCATCTGACGTCACATCGGTGCCCAAGGTCCCAACAACAGAAGGTATGCACGCAAACCTACGGCGCAAAAGCCCAAAAATGCCGGTGTCATTGTTTTGTATAAAATTTTGTGAAATGGTATTGTGCCGTGCATAGGGACACTTGTCTATTACATCTAAGAGACGATATGAACATCACTGTGTGGCTGCTAGAAGGTATTGATGTCGGGTAATTATTTTCAATTGATAACAAGACATGATAGCTCCCAGCCGGTTTTCCAGTCTTTTTTTTTTTTTTGGTGGCAGTGACATTTTGAGAATATGCCATTTAGGCAGGTTACAAAAATGTCACGGTACACAACATTCACAAGTGCGAATAATTGTGTGCGTGATCTTTGTAAGGTCACAAACACCCAAACTTGGAACATTGGCAAAATGCGCTTTTTGTAGGGTGTGAATATAATCCTGTAAGGTTTATGGCACGTGGCCTGATAGGTGGAATAACACCTTAAATTCTGGCTTCACAAGACATGCTGCCACTAGCAGTGATAGTGGGATACTAGCTCCAACATATACAGGGTGTTTCAAAATAACGTTTTGACTCTAAAATTGTCCACAAAGATCAGGGACTCGACTTATCAAGTAGAAACTTACCGTGAATATGTCTTTTACTGGCAGAAGTTTAGGTCTAAATTCCAAATACAAAATAAAAAATATAAAAATAATATACAAAAATTCCCTAAATTGGTCAGTTTTTAATTTTTTATCTTTTTTGTATTTGAATTAGGGACTTGAATTTTCAATGTCTAAATGGGTGCATCGTCTCAATGAGTGCATCCAAAGCCAGCTGAACAGTAAGTTTCATTTCATTTCATTTCATTTATTTTTCCCTCAGGGCCCGAGGGCATTACAGAGGGGAGTGGGTTACATAATATAAAGTAAATCAAAGATATGCACATGAAACAGAACAAGAAAAATAACAATAGGTTAGTCAAATTCTGGAATATAAATATTGGCAATACAGTTTTTAAACGCCACACCATCGGAGATCGATACCGCAGAGGCTGGAAGGTGGTTCCAGTCAAGAGTGGTGCGAGGTATGAACGAACTATGAAAAGATGTAGTTTTACACGAGGGTACGTCCATTTTATGTTGATGATCGAGACGTGACGAGATGTAAGGTGCAGGCGTTAGTAACCTTTCACGTAGGAAAGGGTTATGATGGTATAGCTTGTGATACAGGCATAAGCGAAAAATTTTTCTGCGCAAAGCAAGCGTTGGCAGTTTTAGGCCCAATTTCATTGATGTTACGCTAGCGATGCGGTGATAATTAGTGAGGATGTAGCGAGCAGAACGGTTTTGGACCGCTTCAACTGCAAGGGTTAGTACGTCAGTACCGGGGTCCCAGATGGAAGAGGCATAATCCAGTTTTGAGCGAACGAGTGTTTTGTAGAGAAGTAATTTTAGCGACACAGGAACTGTTGAAAAATTCCGTTTTAGGAATCCGAGCATGCGGTTAGCATTATTTGTTATGTATTGGATATGAGAATCCCAAGAGAGGGTGGATGAGATATGAACGCCTAGATATTTATAACATGAAACGTGCTCTAAAGAAACATTGTTAAAAAAGTAGCGAGGAGTGTCATTTTGGACACAGGAAATTCTCATTACTTTGCATTTGTTAACGTTAAGCTGCATATTCCACATGTTACACCATTCTAACACACTGTTAATGTCTGACTGAAGAGAAATGACATCTAAGTTATTAGTTACTTCACGGTATATTACACAGTCGTCGGCGAATAAGCTGATTGAGGACGAGACACTGGCGGGTAGGTCATTTATAAATATAAGAAAAAGCAGAGGTCCCAACACAGAACCTTGGGGAACCCCGGATGTTACAGAAGATAAAGACGATGAAGTGTCATTTACAAAAACAAATTGGGACCGGTTAGTTAAAAAGGCATGAATCCAGGAAAGTACGTTAGCGTCGATATTAAGTTTGCTTAATTTGTGAAGTAGAAGCCTATGTGAAACCTTATCAAAGGCTTTCGAAAAGTCCAGGAAAATACAGTCGGCCTTCAAACTACGATCAAGAATGCGATGAAGATCATGTGTGAAAGTTAGTAACTGTGTTTCACATGAAAAGGACTTACGAAACCCGTGTTGCGCGGGAGAAAAGAAGTTGTTCGATTCTAAAAAATTTACAAGATGTGAGAAGATTATATGTTCTAAACTTTTGCATGAAATACTTGTTAGAGATATCGGACGATAATTGAGAGGAATATGCTTATCACCAGTCTTATGCACAGGCACAACCTTTCCCACCTTCCAGTCGCCGGGTAGAACACCAACACTAAGAGATTGCTCGAAGACTTTAAATAGTATAATGGACGAATATTCCTTGGTGTTTTTTAGGAACTTCGAGTTTATATCATCAATTCCTGCAGAACAAGACATTTTTAGATTATCGACTAGGTGAATAATGCCGGCAACGTCGAATATAATCGGAAGCATGGGTGAAAAATCATTTTGCAAAAGCAGTGGCACAGTCGATGAATGGTCATGGGAAAATGAGGCGACAAATGTAGAATTTAAAATAGACGCACAGTCACTAAGCGACACTGGTTCACCAACGTCGCTAAAAAAAGATACCGAGGGTTTTTCATTGCAATTGACCACATTCCAGAACTGCCTAGGGTTATTAGTAAGCATGGATGGCAGAGTTACAGAAAAGAAATGAGCCTTCGCGTTCTGAACTGCCATTTTGTAGATATTAGAAGCATTGTAATAATCGGACCATTTAATGTCATTATTTGAAAACTTAGCGGTTCTAAACTTCTTCTTTTTCTTGTTAGAAAGCCTTTTTAGCGCAACGTTAAACCAAGGCGCTTTTGAAGATACGGAGAGATTCCGTAACGGTATGAACTTGTTAGTGAGACGCACTACTTCCGATTTAAATAATTGCCAGTTTTCGTCAACAGAACGCTCAGAAAAGCGCAATAAGAAAGAATCAAGAAACACACAAAGTTCATTATTGATAGCCACGTAGTCACCTTTACCATAGTCACGTATTCGCTTGAGACTCGTAGGCGAGCTTCCAGCAGGAACATTAAGGAAGAAATGTATTATAGAATGATCACTGAGACCCTCCATGTTGCTGATGGAAGAAATTAAAGTAGGTGATGTTGTTAGTACTAGATCCAAGATGATGGATGCGGTTGGAGTGCTTCTGGTAGGAAGAGAAACTAGCTGGGTAAAACTGAGATCATTGCAAAGATTTATGAACTCGGCTGCGTCAGTCGAAAACGGGTGACAATGGGTATGTAAATCATTCCACACAATGTTCGGATAATTGAAGTCGCCAAGAAGGACGATAGGAACGGAAGGAAAGCGGACCAGTATGGAGTTGATTGCATCATGAAGGTTGTTTACAAAAGAATTATTACAGGAACGTGCTCGGTAACATACACCTAACACAAGTTTTTGATGATTCAAACACAAGCAAATGAACAAGATTTCTAAATCGCTAGTCAAGCGTAAACAAAACGATTCAATGTGAGCGGCAACTGCGATTAATACACCTCCTCCAGTTCTATCACCCCTATCACAACGATAAATGTTGAAGCGCTTTTCGCAGCAAAATATTTCAGAATTCTTTACCCTGGAGGAAAGCCAAGTCTCAGTTAAAATCACGATGTCAGCGCAGCAGGAATCAATGACAGAGCACAGATTATCTCGGTGACGTATGACACTTCTTATATTAGTAAAAACTACGGACACCTGTTTTGCACCGTGGCGTGAACCATCCCCCCTCACGACCTGCTATGATGATGTAGATGCCCGCGAATTGTTAGAAGAGACTGGCGCTGTATCTTCTGCCGCACGCGCCTTAGCGCCATTACTCAGCTCGAGGATAGTATCATTTGAAGAGTTATACATGTAGCACTGCCTGTTAATAAATAGTTTATTATACCGCAACTGAAATACGCATTTTTTTGTTTTCCCAAATTCGATTAGTTTCCTTCTGGCAAGACGCGTTGCTGGTGAAAAGTCTTCACTCAGGTACGTGGCGCTTCCTTTTAGTTTGAACCGTGAGAAAAATATTTTATCCTTATCTTTAAATGAAGAAAACTTTACTATTACTGGCCGACATTTATTAGCGACGAAGGGCCCAATTCGGTGCGCGCGTTCAATGCAGTCGGGAGGAGCCTGAGTATCAAGGATATGGGAGACAATGTCAAGCACTTTTTTTTCACTTTCAGCCCAAGTTTCTGATTGAACGTCTGGAATTCCGTAGATAACTAAATTATTTCGGCGCGACCGATCTTCCAGATCATCAAGCCGATTGGCGAAGTTAGTGCTTTCAGCAAGACACTGCTTCGCGCGAATTTCATTGTTGGCAAGCTCAAGTGCGGATACTTTTGTTTCAACAAGAGAAAGTCTCGTTCCAATAGCGTTAATTTTTGCTTCAATGACGTGCTGGTTTTCTTTGATCTCTTTTACAGTATTAATTAAACTTTTCTGCCCTTGCTCCGCCCTCAAAGAACGGTCATTCAAATCTTGCATCATCAAAAACATTTCTGCGAACTGCTTGGCTTGGGATTCTGTCATAGGGCCGGGGTTAGTCTCTACATCGCCAGAAAGAATTAGTAGCAGTTTTAAAACGCCAATACACTCTACAAGCAGTTCAGAACAAACACTGGGGCATGGAAACGAGAAATAAAAGACATTGTTGGTTTTCTTAGCATGTAATGACGGGATGGAACCAACCTGCACAACGATGTAGACAGGGTTAGACGACGTCATTCTCCGACTGTTTCCATGCCCACTGACGGAACTGTAGGTGCTTCCCGGTCTTGTAGGAAAACCGTCCGTGAATGATGATGTCGATGCGGCGGCTTGCGCGAACGGCACGAGGACTAGCTGCGGCCACTCGGCGGAAACATTGAAAGTGCCGCCGCCAGAGCGTGTCAGGTTGAAAAACGCCCCTTGCGTTATCGCCGATGGTGCGGTGAAGGCTCGAGGGTATGACGATGGTCCTGTCCACGAGATAGTCAGGGAAGCCAGGATCTGCACAACGATGTAGACAGGGTTAGACGACGTCATTCTCAGAGCTCCGAGCGGCAGGCTGCATCATGGAGACCCCAGCAGCTGGAGCAGGGTCAAGTGTGCAGACCCCAGCAGCTGTAGCGGGGTCCAGCACAGACACCTCAGCAGCTGTTGCAGGGCCAAGCTCTTCACAACAAACGGAAACTCCACAGTCCGGTGAGTGGAAAGCGAAATGTTGAAGAAATCAGATTTGTTTCTAATTAAAAAGTTTTGCACATGGAACAGAACAAAATGTAATCTAGTTTGTTTTCTGTGTGATATCTGGATATGTATGTGCCATTTTCCCAACTTGGAGAAAAAACAAGAAACAATGCCATGCACCATGGTACAAGAGCAGAACACTGTGCTCTGGCAGGTGATTAGAGGTTTGTAATAGAGCTTGTTTCTGAGAATAGTGATCCAGAATTTAATTTCCTTTGTACTCCTCTTTCAGCACAACTTGGCAAGTGGCCTAAGCTACAAAGTATATCAATAAGTTTCGAAGCTCTTCCACTCGAATTGGCTTGCAAGGGCTGTACAGTTCAGCCTTGGTCAAGTCATGCTGATATAGGGTTTAGTAAATTCACAACATTAACAAAAGTTAAGACGCTTCACAAAATTCTAACCAAACGGAGAACTGTAGGGGTTGCACAAGAATGTCTTTGTGCATATGTGGTCGGTGGTGTCATGGCTGGTTGTCAGCGGCGGAGGCCTGACTGGTGGCCTTGAACACTACGGTCATCTTGGTGGCAACAGTGTTCTGCCAGTCTAATCCAGTGCTGCTCCGTGGTGGCAGCTGTGCTAATGGCCAGGCCTTCAAGAGAAGAGATGGTGGCAGCCGGGGTCCGTGGCCAATGTGGACCTCAATGCTAGTGAGGTATCGAAAACAGCCACAGCAGTGATGCTTTAAAGGACAAATGTAGCTAAATTCAGATTACTACACCAACCGTCAAAGGTCGTGCCTTGAAGAGAGGTATAAAAATAGTAGAAAAGTAAACTAGGAAGCAGATGAAAATTTGGTTCCCATGCTTTCCAAAATGTGCATGGCATTTTTTTCTTCTTTCCAGCAAACGTGTGGTCAGAGGGCGAGACGCGCCTGTTACTGGACGGGTATAGCAGATACCTTTCTCAAGTGGGACCCATGAAAAGGTTCCGAAATAAGAAGACAATGTGGACCCAGCTTTCTAAGGACCTAGCGGACCCATTGAACTCGTCTAAAACTTGGGAACAATGTGAGAACCGTTATAAAACTGTAACAAAACGAAAAAAGTAGCGGTCCAAAATAACAATTCAACGGGAGCAAGTCGGGAGCCAATTCCCTTTGAAAGTGAACTGGCTCAAATTGCTTCTATTGATGAAGGCATCCACCCCGAGGTGATCAAAGGCGTTGGGGTTGTAGTCAAAAAATCTGCAGCCACTGACCCCACTGATGGGGAACAGCCCTCCTTGGGCAAACCTCTGCCACGACCGCCTCCAGCAAAGCGAACAAAGCTTTCAATGGAGAAAGTCCTCTTCCAGATCCA